>JAHDVE020001455.1:0-57562 GCA_022606495.2 Halesus radiatus
CCTTTCAAAATATCGAACCGAAGTAATACGTACGACCACAAATTGATGCACATGTATAAAATGTATCGAGAACATCTCCTGTCGCAATCATATCTTCCTCTTCCTCTCCCCTTTTCTTTTTATTTTGTTTTTTTCTTATAAAACATCTGTACTTAACCACTGTTAGTACAAGAAACTTTTTTAGCTTACCCTTTGTTAAACTTCCTTTGTATATAAATTTGTTATAAAAGCTGTTTGTTTCTTACAAATAAATAAATAAATTATAGTTACGTACTCTTTTCAAAAATGTGTTTCTATTCTCCAGTTTGTTTTTGACCTTGTGACCATTTGTAAATTATTCGATTTTATCTCTCCGAAGTGTCTTAAAAATCTTTCTGTAGGATCTCGTTAGTAGGATTAGCAAATATTGATTTTTGCGCAATCTCAGTGTCAACAACACAGCTAAACATATTTTTACTCAGTGGTTAAAATTTAACCCGCTGTTTACATGAGTTTAACATCTGTTAAGCCTTGGATGTAAAAGTGCACGTAGTTCTCCAATCATAACTTTATACACAATTTTATAAGCAAAATCACGTCTTCGGTGGGTCATCGGCCGATGAAAAAAATTGACTTAATTTTGCTGTTGTTCACATCGACAAAACCGTCCGTTCGTAACCTTTAAATCTTCAATATAAATGGAGTCTTGTATATATATTTGTTTGATTAATTTGTACGCTTTATCTCAGCGCTGGGATGGGTTACGGGGTCAAATTAAAAACAGCAGTATATATTTTTTCAACGTAACAATGTGGTATACTTCAACTTGCCCTACGAGGTTAGCGGAGGCAGAAAAATGTTAAATTTGTGTTGGAACCATTTTGTTAGGCAGAGTTCAAATTTTGCAAGTAAAATACAACAAAAAATATATTTGTTAATTCTATACGGGTAGTTGCGAAGATTTTTTGACGGATTCATATTTGGACCATAATTGATAGTACAAATTCGACAAAAGAAGTGGAATCGGCTGGAGACCCAATCACCTTAATGTATACAAATCTACTACTTCTTGGCCTTCAAAATAAGAGGAATGAAGTCTACATGAGATTTCGATAAACCACCCCCATTCCCCTTGCCCACCCCTTGAAGCAAAATGGTAGTATGAATGGTTCTTGATGAAATTTTGCACACTCGACGTTTAAAATAAAAATAAAATTAATGTTTAGGTATGTAGTGTAGGGTAGGAGTAGGGGTAGGGGTAGTGGTAGGGGTAGGGGTAGGGGTTGGGGTATGGGTAGGAGTAGGAGTAGGGTAGGGGTAGGGGTAGGTGAAGGGTAAGGGTAGGGGTAGGGGTAAGGGTATGGGTAGGTGCAGGGGTAGGGGTAGGGGTAGAGGTAGGGTAGGGGTAACACATGACAACCTCAAAACTTTACCCCAACTTTATGAGTTGGGGTAAAGTTTGATACCGGGCAACGGTGGATACTATTTATGAAATATATATATATATAGCTAGTATGAAATAAAGCCAGCCATACCTTTGATCCATTTCGTCTAAATATACGAATCTTAGTCATTTTATTAAGTCGAGAGTTTTGAACTTGTATCAAAATAGATTATCTCAGATTAAGGAAAATGAACGTTTCAACACTCTATGACAGTGATTTCCAAATTGTGTGTTTTGTAAATAACTTTAAAACTAAGTATCATGGTGTTTTTTAATTGCTATTATTATTCAAATATCGTTAATGACTTACTTATAAACGCGGTGCAAATATTACTCCGCGAAATAGTGAAACGCTTCAGATAAAACCACGGCGTAAGTAGGTATAAGAAAACCAAAAACTGCAATAAAAAATAATAATAGTAAACAATTTCGAAACTGAAGCGGCGTGTAAAAATCTAAAAAGTAAGACAGTAATTTTTGAAGCACTGAAAAAAAATAATGGGACATAATGTGAATAATGTGAACCAGACAAGTTTGTGAAACTCTGCCTTACATAGGATTAAGGAAAAATAATATTTGACACTCTAGGAGTTGAGCAATGTGTCATAACGACATGACAATAAGTCGGTAAGTTTGAAGGTTCTGTCTTATTACGATGCCGTTTCACGATTGCGCCACATTGACAGATATCGCCTAAGCAAATTAAAGATTTCACGTTTATAAGTTTGCCATCATTTGTTTGTGAAAAATTACCTAATGTTTCTAATGACGAGAGAAATTTAAATAAATAATAACATTTTACACGCATTAATTAACAATAATTATGTATTAATAATAATCATTTCGCATTTTAACAATTCAATTTTTTAATACAGTAAAACCTTTTTTTGTTTCTGGAAATGATTTCCTAAATAAGTATTACAATTTTGTGCATTTTTATTAATTTTTTAGGTTAATTTCTTTTTTCACATACCTAGACTATTTTTTTTTCATATTTTAACTTCAGTAGCTAATGGATTGCTTACCATAATGTTTTGAGTTTATTATTTATTTTACTTATTATACCTTTTTGGGCTGAAGGCGAAAGACTAATTTTATCACGATACTCCCCCGAAAAGTCGCAGCGAACTAAATGACAGACCTCGGAGCACCTTGTTGTAGACCCTACTATTAAACTCCCGGGGTTCTCTCTCCCTCGGAAGACGTGGACCTCATTAATCATCATCCGGTCCAGTCACAGCCGTTGTGCATATATGATGCATAAATGGGGCCTAAAAGATTTCGAACTTTGTGAATGTGGACATATTCAAACGACAGAACACGTCGTAGAAGAATGTCCCCTTCACCAGTTTCCCTACGGCACATCTATGCTGAACCAAGTGACTCCCGATACCGTCGACTGGTTGAATAACCTCAGCATCCCACTATGACCTACACCAGCTCTCCTCCACCATACGAAGAAGAAGAACATTTGTTTTATGTAACAATACTTATTTATTTGAAACACATATTATTTAACAAACAAAATGTAAGAATGATTTGACTGCTGAGCTAGGAACAAATCCCGTTTTAGGACGGTCAAATTGAGAAGTTAAGTATAATATTTAAGTATAAAGAGATGTGAAAAATAGTATAGAAAAGACAATTGGTAATACCAGATATTTTGACTATAGTATAATAATTAATACAGAATAATAATTAAGTTCAAAGAAATAAGAAAAAAAAGTATGGAGTAATCCTAAAAGTACTTATAAAGAGATGAGAAAAACAAATATTATTGAGTTAGTAAGCAATTATTTATATGTATTTGATAGGTACTGGTTGATGCCATGAGGTTCTTTGGTATATGAAAAGACATTTATTGTGTCGGACGTGTTTGCCTCTCCTGCAATGTTTTGACAAGGTCATTTGTTATATTCCACTTCTTACACATTATGTCCAATTTGTAATAGAATAGGGTCTTATGGAAAATAAATATTGCTTCGCTGTCCGCAAACGAACCCGACTCCCGATCCCTTTATTAATATATGCTGCTCAGTCTATGAGAAACGTGTTCTCATCGACCGCTCAGAATATAAATGACTTTAATAAAATGTCAGAGCGGTAGGTCGGTGCGAGAGAGAGGGGCTTGTCGGGCATGCGCAGAACGTAGTAGCTCTGCGAGTCTCACAGGCCACCTTAAGTAGCCTGCGAAAACCAGGTATTGTCAGTTAGCCAGCCGCCCGCTTGACAAGACGCTTCGCTCTCTCGGCTGCCCGCCTGCTACTACCTCTGATCTACTCGCCTTCTTTGCTGCTGACCACCGCTTACCCTGGACCCCATCGGACTACTGCCTCTCACTGGACGCGGCCCCGAGTTCCACTAATAATTCTGCATGAACTGGGTTTTTGTGCAGAATTACATTTGCAAACTACTAAAATCATTAATGAGGTCTTATCGTCAGTATCGTTCCTCCTTGCAGATGGGACGATAGGTTGTGCTTTCTCCCCTCCCAGCCCTATCCGCAGGTCGGGATCAGCTGCCCACTACAGTTCGCTTATGTGCCATTACGTCTGGTACATATATTATACTCATACAATTTTCTTATCGTTTTCTAATTTTTTTTAAATATAATTACCATGTGAGCTAATGGGTAGAAATCAGTTCTTATTGTGCACAATGTTCTCTTCCCAACGAGTTTTCCCTATCAATCTCAAGGTTTCCCGGGAATTGATAATATAATGTTATTTGATACCGAAACAATGTCTTGTTGACGTTTGCCTTTTGGGCAAATAAACATCTTCCGAGATTACTTTTGCAGACATTTCATAGTTGACTGTTATTTTACAAGCAAACATCAACTTACATGGCGAAAGATTTACCTAATCCTTCGTCCATCCATTTCACTAATTAAATATTACAGTTGACACTGAACCTACATGACATGTACACTGTACATACCTTGGCTTGGTAGGTGTTAAAATGGGTTTTTTACATCGATGTCTTATCGGAAAAGCAGGATCTTTAATCTATCATCGCCTCCGAATCGTTGAATAAATATTATTAACTACAAATAAAAGGCTTTCTTTGGGGTCATGTTTTGGTAGGATACGTAGAGGTCAAGGCTAACAGCGGAAACGATGTGCATTTTTTAATTATCTTTTTAATTTACGGACCATTATCCAATTACACGGAATACATAACACGAAATGAAATTAACAAGAGCCGCAGAAGAAGAACAGCACATACATGTTACTTTTTTTTTCAAAAATCTACCGTAAATCAAATTTAATAATGTTATTATTAAGTTTCCTAAGTATTTTTATATTTTATTATTCTGACAGCTGTTTCGGTGTTCAAAGCCACTTTTAAACGGGGGTCCACGATTCTTTCACGTGATTTTGACTGCAGTAAGCAAATTAAAAACATTTGTAAAAGGAGTCAAACTAAATACTCCAACATAATATTCGGTAAGAAAGCCGAACCTTTTTCATATTTACTGTTTTACTTATTGGCAGTTTGGATTAGTTTGGAATCTGTTCCATAGCTATGGGAATAAAGAAGATTTTCCATATATTCCGCACACTTGTAAAAAGTACGATTTGGTCATTAGCAGATATGCTTTTCGAGGAGTAAATACTAATTCTTTGCAATGCAATACGAATTGCCTAGAGACTGTCGGGATGGATTTATTCGCAAATAAAATGTCACTGACCCCATAAGCACCCCCTTTGATCCCCTTATTTTAGTTTTTTCCCCTTGCGTGTTAGGGCATCTTTGTGTATTATTTACGCTGTGGATAGTACATATGTATTCCCGATTCTAGCAAGCTAAACGTTTTATGTTTATTTCCTCCACGGTAGATATCCGAATAAAAATACATTGACACTTATTCTATAAAGAGATATATTTGCATAAGTTACCATTAAACTCCTACGAAAGTAGTTTTTGAATAAATTACATATTTTTGCGAGAATGGAGAAAGCCGACGGGTTGTTGACATTAAATTACTAACGCAATAAAACGCTTCACTTAGAACGAAAATCGAGAGTCGTTAAAATAAACAATCTGTGTAACAGTATATATATAGGTATTTGCAGCAAAGAGATGTTCGTATTAATTTTAATGACAGTTTATCGCAGAAATGGAATACAGATAGAATAGAAGCAATTTTTTGATAATCACTTACCAGTACAATAATATACCTATACCTTCCATGTAATCAGCACCGGATGTGCCATACGTTCATACTGTGCAAAAAACCTAGGCGTAATCACTGAAGAGGTGTCGTGAAAATAAGGACCGTATTAAATTTACTTAAAATGTTCTCTAAATTATTTAAAAATTACCACAACATGGGATAATTGTTTTCTATTGCACTGGCAATATTTCAACTCGTCTCTAGGCTAGGCTCTAGGGCGCCGAAGTGTGCATTGAACAATTGTCGAAAATTGAATTGGAAAACTTTTACGCCACGGAATTTTTTTACGATGGAAATGACTGAGAGTTAATAATTTTTTTGTAAAAATACGTTTGTCCAGAATGCTCGGAGCCAGTTGGACTATACATCTGCGAATATGTTACGCTTTGAGGTTGAAGGGATTGACAGGGATGGGAGATGGCGGAGAGGAATTTTGGGATGTACCTGGCTATTCAGATTTGGTCGCCTAATACGGCCAATATTTTATTTTATTTATTTATTTATTAACGCCCCAAAGAGCTTTCACATATTTTAACATTAAAATGATTATGTGTACAGAAAAAAACAAAAACAAAAAAAATAATAACATGATGCATAGTTGGTATATAAGTGTAACATATTTATAATACATATGAAGGTATAATATTAAGGTTTTAATTTGTAGATACCACTTTTTTTATAAAAATAGTAATAGCCTGATCTACATGATACATAATACACAAGTGCATAATATAATACGACTATAAGTATGCATGACATTGTGAAAAAAAAATCATTGTGTTTTTATATTTCGGATGATGTAAAAATGTATGAAATTGTATAATACATAATATAGTACATGAAACATAGAAAGAAAAAAGAGGAACAAGTTTTTGGATTGTAGATAAGTACAAAGATAATATATATTTAAAAAAAAAAAAAAATTAAACAATACCACTAATGCGATGCTCTTATAATTGTTGCAACATAAAAGTATCTTTCAGGCATCTTTTAAACATGGGTAAACTTATATTAAATATATCTATAGCAGAGGTGAATTTATTTCCAAGTGTATGTAGACGAGAAATGGGTGCATGCATTTGGTAGTTAGTCCCAGAATTATTGTTACAGAATAACATATTTTGCCGAGTTTGTTGATGAGATATTTTGAAGTTGATTAGTTGCAGGAGTACACAACAGTTATAAATAATAAATTATATATAATTAGTTATAAATATAAATAAGCAATAAATAATTTTAAATAAAAAAGTTAAGTTGTTTGCTTGCAATATCATTGCAAGCAAGCAACCAACGTTTGGATTCTGGACTACCAGTCTTTCACTAGAGCGATACACATTTTTTTCTTCCAGTTGTCTGTCATACGTCCTTCAATATGGTGTACATGTTTTCATGTCATCAACTGTAGGAACTGCCGTTCATACGGTTCTATTGCCAGTCAATTCCATATAGAATAGAACGATCGTTGGAATCGATTTAACATCGTGCTTCCATTTCTATCGGGCATTCTATCGCATAGAATAGATGAGATGGGAACGCGCCTTAAGCCATAAAATATAACATTATAATTACAACACTTTAAATTCAAATTTGGAAATAAAAAATTTTGCGACTCTATTGATTAAAAATATGACTACAGTGGAATAAGGTTGACATTAGAAATTTTGTAGTCGTTATTCATGTAGTTAATATTCGCTCCGCCAGGCGCGCCAATAAACATGTTCGAAATAGAAAATATAAAATAATCCGTGATTTTTTTTCCCGTGTGGTATTTCTCAACGTTAAGTGAAAACTTACGTAAACAATAATGCAGAATAATATTAAAAGTGTTGTTTTACAACGTTTGAGCAATATTTTTAAGGTCGAAGCTAGAACTAAGCCAGATCAAGGGATCAAGGAAATGTCTCCTTTACTGAAGTACGAAACGGATGAAAATGTCGATCAAATTCGAATGCGTTGAAAAACAAATAAACTCCGGTCTACACAAATGCGGTTCACGCAGAAATCTACCACACTGCAGACCCAGATATGGGAGAACGCGAGTCAAAATCGAACTTTTTGCAAAATAACTCCGCCGATGAAGAGTATTAAAATATAGATACGTTCTAAAAATTATTTTTTTAATAAAAAAAAACTCTCAGGTAGCCTCACTTCAACATTAACCGGGGAGATTGTTGTCATTTTTCATCGGCAAATTCGAAAAGCATGCGTTCTGAGGAAAAACACTTCCCTTACCAATACAAAATACACTTTTTTTAACAACTACACACCGATTTTGAGGATTTATTTTATGCGGCACTACACCAAGTATTCTGGGTTGAAAAATACCTCTCTCTATATGTATTCTAACTTATATATGGTGTCAAACAATAAAAATAACTATTGGGGACATGATCATTATATTTCTTCAAATATTTTAAATGGCCATCTTTTTTACGGCTTCGCCCACGCCTAAATTCATTGCCAATGTCCGGTTCCTAGATTAGTTCAAATAGACAATTAATAATACTAGATATTCGACACATCAAATAGAGGATTTCATCAAACTTACGCATATAAATCATGACACCTGAAAACTGGTCCAATTCGATATATAAAAGAAGATTACAATCGACCTGCTTTACATTTTACAATACAGTTTTATTTTTATAGTCTATTGGCTGAAGTACCCGGCGTTTCCCGGGGTTATGAATGGTTTGGAGGAAAGTTTTGAGGTTGTGATATATCCGAAACTATTTTTTTTAATAAATTTGCCGCGCGATTTTTTTATTTATTTTTTATTTATTTATTTAATATCTAATACATGGCTATTTCGATGCATGCATTTCATACGGAAAAAACGCCTTTCCGTATCCATATCTTCCTTAGACCACTCTCTGACGGTCCGGCAGGGAGTCAACATAAACCTCATGCGTGATTCCGACAGGGCACTGCGCCATACACTTCAATGGGTCCTAGCTCATGATTCGGGGGGGAAGCAGGAGCGGCCCGACGTACTTCTGTTATATCACAAGCGGAACAAGTCAGTACCTTCTCGGTAAACATGCATCCAGTAAATCTATGCACCGCGTTTTGATCGTTTACAGATTTTAAAAATGTAATAAATATTTTTCTATTAAAAAACATTATGTTTATCGCAATGCGTAATAATACTATCATTATTTTGAATGAATAAATAATAACTCTCCGACGTCCCTCTCCCCGTTAAATGAACTCCGCCAATTATACGATTAGTTTTTACGACGTCGCAGTAACAGAACTTGGTATACATAGGTACGTTAGCCGGACTTTCCTTTTCATTAACACGGTCAAAAAACAACTTTGGCAAAAAACGTGCAGATCCCAGATGCGTTCGATATCTTATTATTTTCTGTGTCTTTTCTGTTTCATGTTTCATCTGAGATTTATTGATATTATCTCCAATGGTTAAATAATACAATGAGGATAATGAATTGGGTTTGGGAAGGGGTAAGGGGTAGATGAGAGGGGAAAGGGTAAAAGATCAAATACCAAATAGTTCCCTGCAACGGGCAAGCCTCTAGTCTACGTATTAAGGGGAACGGTTGTGGTGCCGGTTTCATACAAAACTGAATTTTGGATTGGAGGCCGAAATACCCATCCAAACGGAATGATCTATTTTTTTATTAAAGGTTTAGTGAATATCTAGTACGGATGAGAAGTATTTTATTTATTTTTGTTGAAACAGGCACCGCAGCCGTTCCCCTTAATATTCTAATTACAACAGCGGAGTTATTTTTAAAAAGTTCTATTTTGATTCGTGTTCACCACATCTCGCACTGCAACGTGGTCCATTACCGCGTGAACCACTTTAAGTGACGCCGTAATTAATTTGTTTTCCAAAAACCTTTCGAATTTGCCGACTTGATCGTATTTTTCAAACCTTTCGCACTTCAGTGAGGTAGACATTTGCTTCTACTCTTGATTTGGATTAGTTCGAGAAAATATTGCTCAAACAATTTAAAATAACACTTTTAACACCATTCTGCATTATTTATTGTGTAAGTTTCAATGATTAAATAATACAATGAAGTTAATAAGCTTCAGTAAGTTATGCGAATAAATTAAAATAGATAAAATTTACTAATGTTGCTCGAAAATAGAGCAGTCAATTTATATACATGTGTACAGATGTATTTACAATTTAATATTAAAAAATATATTAAAAAGTAATCATATGTAAAAAATAAAAATAAATGTGTATAACCTTGTTTGTGTGAATGTATGTATCAAAAAATTAATTAATAAATAAAATATAAAAATTAATTCTCTAATATTAAAAGGGATAACAACAAAACGGATCAACATATGTATAATAATATAATAAATAATATATATTATTTTTAACTTGTTGATATTTTATTCGTTTTACAGTGTGCTGTGGCGATTTTTCGTAAATGAGGTTAAAATTAAGGAACTGTGAAAATTTCGTAACGCCAGAGCTCACCAATCGATAGTTTTTATAAATTTCTGCTAGTATTTATTGTGTCCCCACGACATTCGTTCCGCTTACAACAAAAACAGACTACCGGGTTCGCACATGCGAACATCCGCACGTTTTTTGCCGATGTTTGCTGAAAAGGAAAGTCCGGCTAACGTGCCCATGTAGACCAAGTTCTGTTACTGCGACGTTGTAAAAACTATCGTATTATTGACCGAGTTTATATAATTATCTTCTCGGCACGGCACGGGTCAATGGTAACTACAAATAAAAAATAAAAAAATTGTAACACAAAACATTAAAGTAGACCTAGTCATCGTATTATAATAATATTATGTACAATTGCACAGTGTAACATTACAGTAGACAAAAAATGAGGGTGCTGCAATAGTTTGAACTGTTTTAAATGACAACACCAAGATGGCTCATAGATAGGTGAATTTAAATTTGTAAAGTTAATGGTTCAAGTGCATACTTTTTACTTTCACCAAACGGTATCCAGAAATAATTGGTATCTACTTCCCGAAAGGAGGAAATTATGCAATTTCTAATTATTTAACGTTTTAATATTAAATAAATAAATAATAAAAAAAACATCAAATTTATAAAACAAATAATCAGAAAATAGAACAAATTACAAATTATTTGTTTATACTTGTCATTATTTTTAGTATGTTATTTATCCTGATGAGGGGAGCTTTGCTTCTGAAACATGTAGATATTTATATATTAAAAAAAGTAGTTTAAACAAAGTAATTCTTATTAATTTATTGATCTTCACTGATGCAAGTTTTTTTTTATTTTTAATATGAATACCGCACAAGAGTCCCAAACTGCTCCCAACCGTCTGGAGCCAGTGAGACTATGGCATTCCCTATTGGGGAATGTTGTGAGGCTGAAGGTATTGGGGAAGGGAAGGAGAGGGGGGAGTGGAAGGTGGGGAAAAGGGGAAATACCTGGCTATTCAGATCTGGTCACCAAACACGGCTAAAAGCCATTTCAAGCAACGTTTCAATTCTGAAAGGTGGTCTTTCACCAGAGTATCTTCCACTCAAAGTGATAAGTCTTGCTACATTAAAAGAAAGACGAATTTATTCTGACTTTTTTTTCCTTCGTAATTTTTTTAATAACATGTTGGACTCCCCTGAACTTCTTTGGTTGATAGACTTTCATGTACATAATTGTTTTTTTTTAAATATTTATTAGACATAATTAAGAACATTGTTTACATGTTAATAACAAAAGTGTATTTAAGTACGAATTATTTTTTTTATTTTTTATTTAAATAATCCTTTTAGTTTCCTTTTTTCAATTATTTAGTTTACTTTTTTTCAATTGTTTAGTTTACTCTATAATATTTGTTTTTCTCATATCTTCATAAATACTTAACAATTATAGTATACTCAAAGTATCTGGTATACGTAAACGATTACTGTAATTTTTTTTTTTTATTCTTACCTCTTTGAACTTAACTATTATTCTATATTAATTATCACACTCAAATTATCTGTTATACACAATTTTTTTCTGCACTATTTCTTCACATCTCTTTATATTTAATTATTATACCTTTTTCTAGATATATTATATTACCATTCTATGTCAATACTAGCTTTTTTCGCTTCTATTTCTATTTTTGTATAATGGCACTTAATATGAACTAAACTTGTCAATTTGACTGTCCTAAAACGGGATTTGTTCCCACTTGGGCATTCAAAGCTTTCTTACTTTTTATTGTTAAATAATGTGTATTTCAAATAAATAAAAAAATTAAAAGGATATCATCCATGTATTGCAATAAAATATAAAAGCCCAAATGGGGCGTCAATAAATAAACATATAAATAATAATATAACTACTAAAGTAGTGCCATAAAAGAATAGTTAATAAAGAAGAGTGAGAAAGGTGCTCCACTTTAAAGTTCATAACGTCAAAACTTAACTGGGTCTCGTTAATTTTTTTAATGTGCGAAAAATAAAAGCGTGAAGTTCTTTAAATTTATCCACAGGTGAAAGGCGCCCTCTTTGAGACACCAGATAACCGGTGCCGTTTTTGATTTATTTTCGAAGAAACGCATTTCTACTGTAACCCACTTACCGCCAGTAATTTTTTTAAAGATAAAATCTCTGCGCAAAGTATTACGCTCATTGATTACGGCTTTAGTCTTATTTCATATTCTCGGTCACTTTTGCCATCCATTTTTGAAGGTGAATGTCACACGCTCTCAGCAATAAATACTAGGTAGGATTTGATGGGCAAAAAAGCAATTTTAAAGATAATTTCAAAAAAATGCCCACAGGAACTGTCTGTCCACATTTTAATTATTTATTCTTTGTTGTAGACAAACATTCCCGGGTTACGAATAACGAATAACCTGACAATATTTTAATGTATCCTACTTCCACATTTATAAGCTGCAAATGTACCTTATGCTGTGATGGAGGGCGTAGCTAACAGAGGATTGAAACCACGACGCCTGGGAGGAAACTACTCGAAATCGTTGCTGTAACGTTTTTTCTCTGTGTCTTTGTCTCTTTGTTTCTTTGTTTCTTTGTTTCTTTATTTCTTTGTTTCTTTGTTTCTTTGTTTCTTTGTTTCTTTGTTTCTTTGTTTCTTTGTTTCTTTGTTGCTTTGTTTCTTTGTTTCTTTGTTTCTTTGTTTCTTTGTTTCTTTGTTTCTTTGTTTCTTTGTTTCTTTGTTTCTTTGTTTCTTTGTTTCTTTGTTTCTTTGTTTCTTTGTTTCTTTGTTTCTTTGTTTCTTTGTTTCTTTGATTCTTTGTTTCTTTGTTTCTTTGTTTCTTTGTTTCTTTGTTTCTTTGTTTCTTTGTTTCTTTGTTTCTTTGTTTCTTTGTTTCCTTGTTTCTTTGTTTCTTTGTTTCTTTGTTTCTTTGTTTCTTTGTTTCTTTGTTTCTTTGTTACTTTGTTTCTTTTATTTGTTTTCAATAAAGCAATATTGTCTTATCCAAATATATTCCGATTGCGCGTAAGGAATATTAATTTTAGTTTTAAAAGTCCGAGTAGATGGCAAATTCGAAATTCTACTAAAAAATGTTACCTCCTCAAACCTGTTTTTAGAAGAACCAATAATTATTACTTATAATTTTACAGTTACATTTAAATTTGAGTAACAATATTTTGATGTGTAGTTATGACGATATTTAATATGGTAATTAGATGTAACTGATGTAATAGTTTTTATCGTGCAGGTAGGTTTTATCGTACACATAAAACATATTAAAATTATTATATCGTTGTCATAGCATTCCTATTGATGGCGATATGTAGGTACCTAGTAGCGATACATCATCACTCTTTTTTACCAGCTCAATATTTTCGTACGACTTAATTGAACGACGACTCATTTAAGAGCCACCACATATTAAGAACCGACTCCCAGTTCGTGAGCTCATACCAGTTCGTGCGACTCACAGCTCCTTCGATTCCCAGCTCCTAGGTACAAAACGTCCACATTAGAATCAGGCAGCCACCTCTGGTCGGAAGCCCCAAAATATCTGAAAAAAAACCCTTGACTGTGCAGAAACGGGCGATCCGTTTGATAGATTCACCTAGCTTAACAAACGGATTGCGATGTTTGTAGCACAGGCGTCAGGTTGGATTGCTGTCCTTGTTCTACCGGTATTAATGGAATATGCTCTAATGCGCTTACTTGAAAAATCGTTAACGCTCCTCTGTAAGTACATATTTTGAATGTATCATAGTTATTAATTAGTCATTGAAATAAAGCTATTGTTTTTCCAGTGTGGCTCCTTCCCATCGCAAATCAATTTTACCCGTTCAACTCTATTTCAAAAAAGACCGAGGCCGGGGGGCAAGTTTGTATCTTTTACGTTAGCTAACGCAAGGTAAATCGGTCATATACAACACATTTTGACAGTTTAGTAGTCCGTACCGCTCCAAAAAGTTAAGTTTGCGTTTACACTAAGAGACAAATCGTAACGCAAACGCAAGGGACGACACTGCGTTTTTTTGAAAACTTCCAAAATGTGTTATTTATGGGTGATTTAACTTGGGTTAGATAGCGCAAAAGATGCAGACTTGGCCCCAGGAATCCATAGAATAAAGAGATAAATAATCCATTCTATAGGGGGGCAAGTTTGGCACGACGACCGGTAATCTGACGAACGTTTATAAAACCGCAAAATCGGGCGGTAGATCAAATATTAGTTAAAAATGCTATTAAACTGTGAAAATGTATTGTTTGTTGCCGATTTAACTTAAGTTAGATAACTCAAAAGATATAGAATTTCAAACAAAGAGGTAAATAATCCCTACTCCAGGGAAACAAGTTTGGCACGCGTTCCGCCTTTTAGCTATCGCTGCATCAAACGGTACAGACTTATCTCCGTGCCACGAGTTTGTACAGATTTAACATTATTGCAGACAATTTGGTTTTATCGGCGCGCGAAAAAACGGTTTCTTTGGCGGAGAACTAACCGCTCCACTTTAACCTCATTTCCGAAAACTCGGTGCAGCACATTGTAAAACGAATAAAATACCAACCTGTTTAATATAATATACAAGTATGTTATTATATTATCGCACATATGCTGATATTTTTGTTGTGCTGTTAATTAATATTAGAGAATTGCCTGCTCTGTTTTCGCGTTAGTAAAATTTATCTATTTTGCTTTATTCGAATAACTTACTGAAGTTTATTAACTTCATATTATTTAATCATTGAAACTTACACAATAAATAATGTAGAATGGTGTTAAAAGTTTTATTTTACAATGTTTGAGCCAAATCGAGAGTCCAAGCAAATGTCTACCTTACTGAAGTGCTATAGGTTTGAAAAAGAAGATCAAGTCGGAAAATTCGAATCCTTTTTGAAAAATGAATGAATTCTGGTGTCACTTAAAGTGGTTCACGCGGTAATAGACCCCGTTGCAGTGCGAGATGTGGGAGAACACGAGTCAAAATCGAACTTTTTAAAAATAACTCCTCTATTGTAATTAGAGTATTAATTAATATATAGACTAGTGGCTTACCCGTCGCAGGCAACTATTTGGTATTTGAACTTTTACCTTTTCCTCCCTCATATACCTCTAACCCCTTCCCCCACCAAAACCCCTTCCCCCACCCTACCCTCTCTGAATTTTTTCTTACAAATTTTCGGAAAAGAATTCAATACGCTAGAGGCTTGCCCGTTACAGGCAAATTATTGGTATTTTAATTTCCCCCCCCCCACAGAAGTGAAAATCCTGGAACAAAAAACTGTGAAAATGTACTAGACATGAAAAGAGGAAAACTCCAATCTTTTGGTCATATTATGAGGGAGAGGCAAATACAAAATTACCCATTTGATGTACGCGTGATGGAAGACGTAACAGGGGAAGACGCCGCACTTGACTTCAAAACCTACGCGTAAATGAGTAAGCAAATGGGCAATGACGCAAAGTTCACAAAGGCTGAAGAGCTGTGCCTACCCTAATAAAATTGAACGATCAGAATCTTTTATTGAAAAGGCGACAAATATCTAATAAAAAAAGGTCATTTATTTAGTAAGGAACTTGTACGCTCATTTATTCAGTTGGCCATAACAATCAGAGGAACGATTCCGTTTTATATTCAGCTATTTAAAACCCATTATTTATAGGTTTACGTAACGGGTTTTTTCGAATTTTCATGAAATTATGCTACAATATGTCTCAGCGCGGACGTCATAGAAAGTTGATTCGCGAACTGGACACGATTTGTTTGCCAGTTTTGATGATGGGTAAGATATATTACCCATGTATTATTACAGTTCGCAATATGTTTAGATGAGGGGTCCGCGCGCTGTTAAGCACGTAGACAATATAAAGCGAGCTTGTTATTCTGCAGGTGTAGCATTGAGACCTTTCATCAAATATGTATTTTTAACGATTCCATGGAAGCAATGACCTCAGGGAGAGCAATTTGTTAATATTTTACCCCAAATCATAATTGATTCATTTAAAAAATAATATATAGTATGGGTTTTTTGTTCACGTTCAACAGTGGTAGATATTTCAGTATCGCCTTGCTTGAAATGGCTTTAGCCGTGTTCGGTGACCCTATCTAAATAGGCAGGTACTTCCCCACCTTCCCTTCCCCGCTACCTTCAGCCTCACAATGTACCCCAATTGGGGATGCAAAAATCTCACTGGCTCCAGACGGTTGGTAGCAGTTGAGACTCTTGTACGGTATACTAACATAATTTTTTTAAGTCACTGCCTAGGTTTCCAAGGCGATGAGTCTAGAGAGTCCGGCTGGAGAGGTCAAGGGTCTCCCTCAACCGGCCTCTTCCGATCAGAACCACCACGCAGCTAGTGGGCAGACGTATCCGCCGCCAATATAAACCTCACCCCATGAACCCGAGCACCCCTGCTCACCGTCACTCAAGTCACCGGCTGTTGCGAATCACTAGGGGTAACTTATGGCTGAGGTGTTTGTTATCCTATAAATGGTTCCCAGGGCGGCGGTACCGCTACCCTCCTCTCAAATTGATTATTGCTTTTTCAAATTTTCAGGACGAAGCGTAATTTAATTATTGCATTTTGGATAAATGGCAATAAGGAACTCCAATGATAAATATAATGGCTTTAAAAATATGTACTCACATAGATAAGCAAACGCCGATTCTGAATATACAACTTTTATTACATATAATTAATTATACGTAGAATTTATAAATCGTTATTTAAAAGTGAATAAAAAAATCATCTCTTCAAAACACCTTGTCATGTTGGCACCATTGCATTTGGAACATCTGACGTCACGTGCGCATCCTGTTTTAAGATTAATATGGACATTATAATTTTTATTTTTCGATTTTGTTTGTATTTTCTTCTGAGAGTGCCGAGTGTAGTTTTTGTTTTTGTTTTTGTGAATCCCCAATCGATGTGTGTTGTAAAGCTGGAGGCAATGAGATGAGGAAGAGGATGGTTGGGAAGCACCTACCTATTTTGATCTAGTGAGCCAAACACGGCTAATGCGATTTCTGAACGATGGTTTTTCACTGGGACTATATTGAGGGCATGGTAGTATGTTGTCACTGATGTATGAATGAAATTGTCTACCTGTTGGATAAAGATGTCGCTCATTAAGATTTCCCGGTCAAAATTCAAGGTACCAACCTTCGTTCTGAGCATTTCCCCATAATGCTAATGATCATAACCATTTTCATAATGAACGTACATTTATAATGGTCTTCATTTTTCATGAAAGCAATAAAACAATACTGATTATGATTTTGTTCCATTCACTACACATGTATACACCGTGGCGTGCAGCCTAAATAGGAAAAAAAAATTGTGGCAACCCAAAGAAATATACAAAATTAAAAGATAATATACAAGTAAAAAAAAAGGTAAACAACTATCAAAAAAAAAATTCCTAAAATTTTGTGAATATTTTTTTATGTTACAATCGTTCTGCATTAATATTTTTTTTCTTTTTAACGAATTTATACTTTTAAGTTAAAACCGGGCAAAGTTTTTTTTGTTGTATACATAACGCAAAGCCATGTATCCGCATATTATAATAATAATATTAATAATGTTTTATTTTCATCTTTTTTTTATAACTAAATAATAAATAATTATATCCTCACTGGGATTTCCCGTGCTGAGGATTTCATTTACAAAATATTAAATTGATGCACCCCCAGCACCGACCCCCTCCGTCTCCGCCCAAATTCCATCGTATACCCTCCATTACCTTAGTGAGCGGTCAAGCAATTCCAGCTAGCACATAAAACACATATATATTTTCATATGAAGCGGTAACTTGGTGATGTGACATTATAATTTAAAAAATAAAACAATAACTTTGTATACATCACTTTTATTTGTTATATACTTATGTGAACACAGTTCACAATTCTATGAAATAAATTAAATAAACATCCTACAGTAGCAATAGGCAACCCGCTCATTGGGTAGAGAAGATTATCAACCACATTTATGCACCTCTAACCACAGTTGACACGGGAAGAGAGAGAAATGTTCCCTGGCACTGTACACAAAAAATTTACAATACGATATATAACAAAACTGTACTAAAGTTTTTTTGTATTTCTCGAGCAGTGTGATACTTACTGATATCTTGATATTTTTTATAATATTAGAGTCTATAACTCATATCACTATAACAAAACTTTTAATGTTTTCGTACATTAAAAAAAAATTCAACTTGTGTACATTGTTTCTATTATTACGCTACTATTTGAATGATTATTTTTATTTATTGTTGTATTGTATAATATTGTGGTACTAAATAATATTGTTGTATTATGTAATATTGTTGTATTAAATAATATTGTTGTATTATATAATATTGTTGTATTAAATAATATTGTTGTATTATATAATATTGTTGTATTAAATAATATTGTTGTATTATATAATATTGTTGTATTATATAATATTATTGAACTAAATTTCTGCCGACGAGCTACTTGCAATGGCTTTGCGTGTATAAATTCCCATTGTTTGCATAAAAAATTAAGAAAAAAAGATTCTAATATATCCATAAATATTTTCTGTATTTTTAATAAATTCAATTATTTTCCGCAACAATAATAATCATGACTTAAGAATTATCAAAGACTCAACAGAATTCAGAAGTAAACTTAAAACACATCTTTTCAGACAATCGTATCCATAAATTCACCTGTAAATTGCTTAGCTAGGCTGGCCGGTTAGTACTTAACTAAAGTCATTAAATAAAATAAAAATATAATTAAAAATTCACGCATCGGTGCGCAAATGCGTCCACAGCCCGCAACACTGTAAACATCCAAAGTGTAAAATAAAAAAATAAAAAATAAATAAATAAAAACGTTAATATTTATTAAAAGCTTCTTACGCCGAGTAAAGTAATTTTATAGATATTTTCGAGTCCTAAAATTCATTTTATGAATACTTTTCAGTCCTAAAAATTAATACCAATAATTCAATAAATACCAACTCTTCTTGTGCCACCGATCATCTAATAAATGTAACATCAATAGAAAAGGAGAAACAAATAACCATGTAAAACTATCATCTCTATAATTAAATTTTTCTAAAACTGTGTTCATCTGAAGCGACCTGCCAGGTAAGTATGTTTTTCTGTATCTGTCTGTACATAATTAGTTAAGAAATATAATGTACAGCGCCCTTGGGGTGATTTTTCACAAAAACGGCGCTATACAAGTCATCCAACTATTATTATTATTATTATTATAGTCCGGAAGCGCTGCAACTCGGGCCGGTAGAGGCGCTAGTGTAACACGTGTGCCAGTGTTATAACGAAGCTGTGCGTATTAGTAGTTTATATTATTTGATATAACACTCGTCTGAGATCCGAAAGACAAATAAAATAAAATCAACAATAGCCAGCATTGACGAAGGACGCACAGGCACCTGTCACCAGTCACGAATACCTATTTGATGAGTGATTCAACACCACTTTCATGTACGTAATAAAATTTTGCTTGAATATAACGCACTCGGAATGGAATGCCAGAAGAGCGACATCAGCCAAAAATATTGGTGGCATTTCCAGAGAGAAGTTGGCCGCCCCAGATAAAGCTGAGGAAGCCAACTCCAGAGGCTGGGTCTGCAATGGACCAGTGGACGGGACTGCTGAAGTAGCCCAGGACTATTCCAGGTCCAGGCACGTCTGGTTTTTCCCTTGAGAAAACACTATGTAGGTTGCACCTCTTCCTGAATCGACCCTTCTCCACTCGTACCACTAAGGCGAAAAACACATGTTGATAAATAAAATATTTTTAATCCGGTAATGAGCTAGATAGAGTTTGTCTACATAATCGAGAAATTTAATAAAATGAAAAAAAATGTTTTGTATTACTATGGCAACACCGATTTTAGAACAACAAATATGTTACGTTCAAATCTTACAGGTTAGCAGGACGGCAAAAATGACGGCAAAAATGACGAAATTTCTCTTAACGGTTTTTATTCATTTTTTAAATGCTAAAGTCCGTGCTTTTTCCAGAAGGAATTCTAGTGAAAAATATAAAGGCTTTGAAAATATACATTCGTATTCAAGAAATATATAAGTTTTAATATATATAGTAATTCGTAGAATTTACAAATCCTTATTTAAAAGTTAGTTAGTTTAAGTATGGACATTTTTATTTTCTTAACTAGATTAAAAACCATAACCAAGAAAAGAAAAGGGGCAAACATTTGGTCATAAACAATTAATAACTAAAGTTACTTTTTGTACTTACTGAATAAAATATATTGAATGTTATTAACTATTTGCTGCGCCCTCTTCGGGCTGCATCCATGAGTTTCGTCGTCAGCTCATAAAGCTGAGTGATACGTAACTCAATCTTATCAATATTACTCAATAATATTATCTTTTTTTAGTATTCAATTTTAAACACATTTTTTTCCTTATAGCACCAACCAATGCCTATCAAACACATATACAATTGTTTACTCTATAATATTTGTTTTTCTCATCTCTTCATAAATACGTTCATAAGTTTTTTTTTCTGTACTATTCTTCACATCTCTTTATACTTAATTATTATACTTTTTTTTAGATATATTATATTACCATACTATGTCAATACTAGCTTTTTTCATTTCTATTTTTGTATAATGGCACTTAATATAAACTAAACTTGTCAATTTGACTGTCCTAAAACGGGATTTATTACCAGTTGGGCCGTCAAAGTTTTTTTCGTTTTTTTGTTTAATAATGTGTGTTTCAAATAAATAAATAAAATAAAATAAATGAAAAATTATATAAAAAACACCTAATTAAGTAGATTGGGTTTATGGGCTGTTTCTATTTTTTCTAGTTTCTAATGATTTTATACCACTTTTCAAAAAAGTGCCGATTTATCGCTGTGCTGAATTGTCATAAAACCGAATTGAATATTGAATATTTGAAAATGACTACTTCCTCTTATCAACTGAATAAATAAGCGCACAAGTTCATTGCCAAATTCATGGTAAAAATACATTTTGATCAGAAATTTGTTGTTTTTGTAAATTTTTCTCTAATTTCCTCTTATGGTTCATTTTGATTAGGGTAGCCTCTCCATCCTCTACTGACTGTACGCCACTGGTATCTATAGCACTCAATCTGTTAAAAGAGTAGGTATTTCGAAGCTAAATTGCGTTTAGGAACCATTTTCCACCTCCACTGTGGGAAATTCGTGCGTATCGCTGACCCAAATATTACCAAATAGTTTTAACGCATCAGTCCTAGGTCACCTAATGGCATTAAAATAATGGTGATCACTTCACAACCCGTGGATTTCAGGGACATGGGTTCTTAAGTAGGCCCTTTGGGTTATTGCTAGGTACTGGCCATAAAACGGTCATAAAAAGTGTCGTGATAACAAAATTTTAATACCGCCTTACTTAAGATTTTATGAGACCATTGGAAATATACTATTTTATTGATAAATAATGTTTTCTACGCATTTTGATATAAAATGCTATTACGTTTATGTTGCAAAAGATTACTTTTGTACTTGCCTAAATCAGAAGGTTTTGAATCACCCATAAAACTTGTTATTAATGTTAATATTGACTTCGTGGATATTGTAGTATTTTTTTCTGTTGCTGTGTATTTTTAGCTTTGGTGGAGTTTTAAAAAAAAAAATCTTTTTTCAAGTGTAACTTAACTTTTGTCGTAGCTTTTCAAGTGTAACTTAACTTTTTTCAAGTGTAATTTAACTTTTGTGCATGTTTTATATTTTTTGTTTTTCTTACGTGATTTTAAAAATGGTGTATCTGTATGTAAAAGCCTTCTAGGCGTGTAAATAATAAAATAAAAATTAAATAATTAAATAAAAAAAAACGTTAGCCTCCTTGAAAACACCATTCGTCTTCGACTATCCGCGGCTTTTTGTTCCAAACAATCTTTTTCTCTCCATCTGTTCTTATCGTTCATGGAACGATCCACCGAAAAATATACTAGGAAACAAAACTGCTAACATTAAGAAAACAATGTGAATATAATGGTTCCATCACAGTTGGCCCCCCGACAGTTGATCCCTCCGACAGTTGATCCCCCCGACAGTTGATCCCTCTGACAGTTGATCCATAAGTATGTCGTATTTTGTTATTCAGCCATATATCCTCACTTCATCCTCCTTCGGAGACTCGGCGTTATTGTTATTGAAACTGTTTTGTGTAGCGCTTTTCCACTCAAGACCCCTGCAAGTATACAGTGTCGGCTCGTAACTTTTGAGTAAGCTAGAGTGCTATGATTGAAAAATACAACGTTATTGATGCCCCAACTACCATCTAAATCTCAATACAAAATATTGAAAAATAATTTTTAAAAAATTCGGTTTCAACAACATCAATAACATCGTATTTTTCAATCTTAGCACTCTAGCTGACTAAAAAGTCACGAGCCACCACTGAGTATAACTATATCAACTTTGTTTATACGGCCGCATATCCTCTTTGCATACTTACTTTACTAATGAGGATGTACAGCAGAAATAATCCTTTAGGGGATCGACTGTCGGGGGGATCAACTGTCGGGGGGATCAACTGCCGGGTAACCGTATATAATATATGTCTCCAAACTCAATATACAAAATAAATAATTAACTCGTACTTACAAATACAGCAAATGTACGCCAACACTCTACACGACAACGTGATAACACCATACATACGTGATATGGCAAGCAATCCATTAACTACGAGTGGGGCAATTTATATAATTACCTTCCAGACGACATTAAAAAAGAAAGAAGCCTAGGTCTGTTTAAAAAGAAGAAGATGTTCCTTCTGGAGTTAAATGAACAAAATAATGAAAGTGTTTAAAATTTTTAATATTTAGGTAACCATTCTAGTTTAAAAAATCTTTTTAAAAAACACCGTTTTGATCTACCAAGGTCTGGTACGAAATGGCTTGAATTTTTACACATCCAATGGTTTTGTCTTCCTCATCTCAGCACAGTGACCGATCCATGCTATGATCGACTGGCTCTCAAGCTTCTGGTCAAGGAACATATTTATCGGTTGTTCGCTTTGTCTCCACTATTCTCTTGTGTCTCGGAATCAGCATCATCTGTAGTTCTCTATTTTCAGAGTTGTTACTGTTGAGTCATTGTCCACGATTCTGCAACATGATGTGACTCCTGGTTAAAACAGACGTATTGGTGGTAGGTAAATCAAGTATCGTATTACAATACTGGAACATGGATCATGGATGGCGAGAATGATATATGGTAACCCTAAATACTGTCACATAACTCCACTTCTAAAGGATCACCTTCATTGGCTTCGATGCCCTGAAAGAATAGAATTCAAGATTTGCTTAACAACCTTCAAAGCACTCCATGGAAAGGCACCAGCCTATATATCTGAACTATGTGTCCGACAAGACCCAGCTGAAAGACAGCTTACTTTGAGGTCAGCAGATTTTAATGCTGCTTACCGATTAGTTGAACCCTCTCGGTCAAATAAACCCGTGTACTATTATCGCGCTTTTCGTATATCCGACCAGGTCATCTGGAATAAGCTTCCCCCAGATGTTGATAACATCCAGAATTTAGCAGAGTTCAAGCGGATCTATCCAATGTAACTTCATGTACGTAGAAATAAAATCCAGGCCATTTTTTTCTTTTGATCTTCGATAGCTTTTTTAGTTACTGTTTTCTTCCCACGTGATCCTTGTTATTCAATGCTGAACCCATGTACATAATGTCATCAAATATTATCTTTCAATTTATTTTTTATAACTTATTGAAGTTTGTAAACCTCATTGCAATATTTAATCATTGAAGAAGATAATATTAACACATCTCAAAATGAACCACGAAACCGAAAAAACAACAGAAAATAAAAATATTTCAGTCGCATCTGGGACTCGAACCCAGGACCTCTACCTATCCGGGGTTACCGCTTAACTGCGATGCGACTGAAATCTTTTTAATTTCTGTTGTTTTTTCGTTTTCGTGGTTCATTTGGGATGTGTTAATATTATCTTCTTCGATGATTAAATATTATCTTGCTCTTTTGCTATGTGTATCTTCATTATATTTGATTATTTACACCCTTAGCTACTAAATTGTTATATTATAATATCTAAAATGTTAATCTAAGTGAGTCTGCCGCTAATGAATATTTTAGATCATAGTTTTAATTTGCATATATATAGTATATATCTTATTTTCCAATTATATTAGGTTAGGTTAGTTAGTGTAAAGCGCATTTGAGATGAACATCCACAAAACTGCGCTATAAAAATTAACTCTGATTATTTTTATATATCTCAAGAGCGAATACACGATTGGAGATAGCATATAGCCTTGTTTTAGTCAGTTTTCCCATTACATTCCCGTCCAATTGACCCTCCATTGACTCTCATCAGCCCCGCTTGACTCTCACCAACGCTTTAGCATCAAATAGCTTTGCCCTCGTGACCGGAATGAGCTTGTCTGGAATACCATGTATTCGTAATCCGTTTACTGTCTCTGTCAATACTGTTTAAAATCGAACATAATGCATGATATTTAATTTTATCTTGACAGAGCTCGACAAACGAAAGAATGCACTTGGTGGTAGATGCGTAGAAACACTATTTGATGGGAGGAGTTATCTACTATCTCTTTCTCGAGAAAAACAATCAAATTACAAGAAATTCATTGAGTCGTTTTCGAAATAAGCACGTAAGACCGTGTAACATAGCTAACATGTTCGTAATAGTCCCTGATTCCTTTTCTTATTGAAATTAGGAATAAGATTTGTAACGTTTTTTCTCGGTGCCTTCGTTTTCTGTTTTTTTACTCAACCTGTAGGTACATCCAAATACTCGAAAATGACAATACCTCCAGCTTCTGATATTTGATGGAAACATGCCACACTGGCGCCCTCTTGCGTCCCGAGTTGTACGAATTGCATTTTCATACATTTTAATAGATTTTCTGTGAAACATTCATAATAAATTATACAGATCGAAAATTAAAAAAGCCTAACCTAACCTAACCTACATTCGATTTTACTCCTGTTAGCTCATAAATTAAAGTTATAAGCCTCGCCGCTCGCCAGTCTGGTGGATTAGAAAGAGAATAAAACACTTCTGGAATAAAGTGTTATAATTTTTCTTTAATGCCTTATTTTGGCTCAACATATCACAATTCTTATATATTATACGTGTATTTATTTTTATATATTAACATTATATAAATATTAAAATGTCCTCATTAAACATATATAAATACAAATTAATGATAAGAACTATGATATGTTTAGCCAAAATAAGTCTAAAAAAAAGAAATTAAAGATAATTTCTCACAATTTATTAAATAAGTATTTGATTCCCTTTCTTAACCACCAGATCGAGCGCGAGCATCGAGCGGTGAGGCTTATAACTGTTAGTACAATCCTAATAGCCTGTTTAATTTTTTTTCATATATGAGCAATAAAGGAGTTAAATCATATGTAGGTTACCTAATATTTATTGTTCGATTTCTATAATATATTAGGAATATATTTCACATAAAATCTATTAAAATGTATGGAAAAACACAATTCCGCCAACGCGGGCCACTAGAGGCGCTAGTGTAGCATGTTGCCATCTCAGTGTATGGGAAATGTCAGCAGCTGGAGGTATTGTCATATTTCTACGGTTACAACTAACAACAAGTCTAGAAAAACCATTTAATTTTGATCAAATGGAATGACAATATAGGTAGTGGAAGAGAGATAGAGCGATGTATTTGCATTGGCTCTCTCCGGGCTAAAACCAAAAGGTTCTAAGTCAAAGGCACACCGACTTTCATTTAAATCTCCGTGGAAGGCACCTCTAGTTTATATTCTTTATTCCATGATAAAAACCGACAATTTTATTATATAATTGAAAATAAACTTTGTATACACCACTTTACTTAAAATATATAAATATTTCTACATGTTTCGATAGCAATGCTATCATCTTCAGGAATAAATGAATACTAAAAAATAATTTCAAGTATAGAAAAATGATAAAAAATTTAAAACAATAATTTAAGAATATACAAAATATGAGCATAAACAAAAATGAATTAAAGTAGGTAAGTAACAGATCAAAAATGTTAATGACAAAATAATTATAAAACATTGAATAATACATTTAAATTAGAAATATAAATAAAAATTATTATTATTAATATTAATATGAAAATAAATTTAAGAGATAGCTATTTTAAAAAATATTTGATTATTTATTAAATTTAATTCGCTATTAACACTTTTTCTTATTTCTAAAATTTCAAATTTATCTAATTGTAAACCAGTTGTATTTGTATGTAAAGCTTTTAAACCTTTATTTATATCAAACGAATGATTGGTTTCTAAAATATGATTTGCAAATTCATTAAATAAACAATTTTATTGTTTATTTAATGCTCGATGGCACATTATATTCATCATAATCATGGACAACAGATTGGATGTTCACATTTCATTAATGCTTATTTTGACTAGTCTTATTTTTCCCTTGAAACGTGAAAAATCAAAATGTGTCTGCCATCTATGATCATTCAGTGAAACTTCAAAGCAAAATTGTTCACCCCAAATCATTCTAGAAAAGAATCAAACCTCTTTCTGATAGCGTTTAAAAACCCGCAACTTCTATAGTTGCCAGAAGATGGCTCTGCAAACAGCATTATTAAATCATTTTTGCCGCAACTTTTAAAATAAAAGGTAATGGACACTTCTTAATTATTCTATTTGTACTGTGAAATATTATTAATAGGTGTAGTTTCTGAAGTATATCCGCTTGTTTTCATATTTATAACCCGTTGGAAGACATCGCCATTATAATATTGGCGGTAAATATTTTATTTTATTTATTTATGATAAAAAAAATTCAAAATTATAACATAATACATGATATACATGATTTTTTTCTTATTATTATTCTACTCTCCATAAGTTGAGGTCCAGTAGCTCGTGGTTATGGGAGGAGTATTTACAAACATAAGATAAAATGAATACATGGTTAGAGTAGGTGATATGAAATTAAAATTAAAAACTTATTAAATAAATACAAACGTAAACCAACAAAACACTTTTAGACTAATAATAATAATTAACCAAATAGTAATTTATACGCAGATAGTACATTATTAGGGGTACAATATATCATTATCTAAGTTCAGGGAATTAATTTGCTTTTTAAATTGTTCATATTTCAAAGTGTCGGTTATACTAATTTTGTTTTTAGATAATAATATAATGAACCATCTTATACCTAAATACAAATAGTGGGGCTGAGCCGTGGTCGTTCTTAACATTGGGATCGCTATTAAACCATTAGTTTTAAATCTATTGCTTATACTGTCAGTGGAGTGAATTTTATTGATGAAAAATTCTTTGAATTTAGGAATGGGAATAATAAAAATTACAACAAGATTATATTAGTATTGTTACGTGTTTGAGATACCTACACATTTTTTTAATATTAATAATAATAACTAGTAACGCCTTTCGTTGCGTGTCTGTCTCTCATATTGATTATTGTTAAATTACACCATTACATCAATTACATACCACATTACTGAAACCTTCAAACTCTCTCTTTAACCCATTATTAGTTGACAACCTAGTCTCCCTTTCTCTCTCTCTCTTGAATGTTATTTCAAAACTTTAAATAATTACTTGTCTACTTATAATATTCGTATTCAAAAATTGCTGACACCTTGTTGTTAGCAACCATGTCTTCAAGCCTTGTTCCCTTTGGGAGAAAAAAAAACTCCCCGCGTTTTTCTCGCCTATTATAACAATAGCGGTCATTGGTGACATTTGATAAGTGTGAATTACGTATTTGTTCATACCGGCCCAACAGATTTTTACGCATATTGGTAGCAAAAACGGAACAATCCAATTAATAATGATGATTACATTTTGAGAATCAAAAAGCTTCTAGAGTATATTTGTAACCAATAATAGAATCAGCAAAGGGAAAAACTGTTCGAAAATATCACCTGTCAGATTACATTAGAAATCATGAACGAAAACGAAATATGGGCAATAACATGCGGTCAATTGGCATCATACAGATGACACGGGCATACAAGCACTCGCCGGGTATGGATCAGTGGATCTCCAATGATAACTTCAAAATGCCTACATGACTGGACATGTCATTCTGGAAAGGATAGAAAAAGTGATGGTGTAACCTTCCTCCGTTTTGCCATAATCAATATTCGTGTAAATTGGCCATTTTTACCGTTAAACACTCAAGGGGCGTTTGAAGTTTGCACGCCGGTAAGCCAAATGCTTCCGGCCATGGCGCCGCAGTCAGCCATGCTGCGATTCCGTTCGTTGAGTTCGTTCGCGGTCGGAATGATTCGGGCGACATCGTCAGCCGCTTCACCCGCTTCGTACTTCCCACGCGGGAAAAATATTTTACACTGATTTTACAAGGAGCGTAGAATAAATTTAAATACCTCAATATTAGAAATAGGACTGGCAATTTGCAATAAAAGCATCGCATTAAAAGATTCCAGCTGTGAATAGAGCAAAACATAAACGGACAAAATCTTGACTGGGGCCCGGAATATGAGTAATTTTTGTAATGGTATCACTCGGCGTATCTTCTCGGGGTTTCTAACATAGAGCAACTTAACGGACGTAAATATCTCTCTTAGCGATCATAAAGAGCAACTGATAAACCGGCCCTAAGAGCTAATGATTGTTTCTTTCACTTTGTTCATTCATCACATTAAGCTTTCGACACTTTTACAAGGTCATTCTATTCATTGTTGTTATCCAAGGTCTAGAGAAACCACTTTTGAGCATTTATGTGTAGGGGAGCCCGGCATAACCGACACCTTAAGCATTATCGTCAATAAAATCAAGGAAAATCTTTGAAAAAAAAAACAATTAATTTTATTAATTAGAAGATTTATCAGATTGTATTTATCTTATTAATGGCTATGTAAATATGCATGTGAAAATACAAAACATAGTGTAAGTATGGAAATGTTTACAGAATAACAGTTTAAACCAGAATACCTACTAATTATTATATTTTGTAAACTGTTAATTGATCTTTTAGTATTTTTTTCGTAGTCCTCCTCACTAGCGGGTCCTGTTTTGAGGCGACTAGAGTTAATTACTTTGATTTGATCAATAGTTTTTACGTATTAAAAAAACTTGAAAAGTTAGAACAGTTTAAAAAATGCTTCCTTGTACTTATTCTGCCACCACGCCGGAGCACAATGGGCATAGGCGGATTAAAATCGGCATGTAAATGATAAAAAATTGCCTCAGAATGAACATATATGATAAAATTCCCTGGTGTTATCGTATTCTCTATCACAATGGCAGTGCGCCCATTTTCCACGAGTTTCATATACTATAAAAAATACCAAATAACAGCTTTCGTAAATTTACGCAGTGCAAATAAATATGCGCTAACATTAATACATCTGATATCCGCAGAAGTTAGCGGGGTAGAAGGGAGTCGTTCGCGAACGAGCCGGCTCAGTGTTCCGGATCTCCATATGGAGTGAAAGGATCCGGCTCGATCTTCACGGCTCCCTGCTCTTCACAATTCGCAGATCTTTGTGAGACCCGATGAGAATTTGATTTTCTAATAAACAGCAAAGTTGACAACAATTTTTTTTAAATCTATCTGGAGATTATACTCTAAAAACAAAACTTCAGAAAATTTTGACAACAAATTGTCAAAAAGTCAGTTATAATTAATTATTACCAATGTATCCTGGCCACAAATTGATCACCGTACTGTTACACATCTGTTGCCAAACAGGAGAGAAACGGAGGGTTTCTCGATTTTCTTATAAAAAGGGATCCCAATGATATTAGGATTCCCTTTTGTAAATAAAAAGACTTGGCTGGGCCAAGGGAGCGAGGGAGAGGGCATGGTGCGGGGGAACGCGAACCGTCTTTCAATCGAGCCGAATCACCGAACCGGTACACTACAGAGATCTGATTTAGTGATTCGGCTCACTAAAGCAAGCCGCTCGCCCACTGCTATAGCGGGGTACTGGAAACTGAACGTGGAGGGAATACAACCAAACATGGCGGAATACGCTAGTAGCTAAAAAAGCTGGAGTCCGTTGTTCCCGGGTGCCCGTTATGCCTCGAGCTCCCCTACCTTTGCTGAACACTTACAGTGAACAATAAAATTTGTTTCCACGAAATAGCGGGACAGTCCAAATTTTGTAGAGAAACGAGTTGTTTTTATTAGATCTCTGAACTATTGTAGGTTACGAAACCAATATATTCCTATTACGTATGTAAAAACGGCGCCAATATCATTGATTGTCGGTGGTTGAAACCATTCTATTGGTGTTTTATTCACAGGAGTCATTACGTACATAATTAGGTGTACGGTAAATTTCGTTGGCCATCACGATGTCTGACATGACCAAAACAATAGAATAATAACTGATTATCTTCTAGGATTAGTCAGCCTAATTTAATATCAAGCGGATGACGCGCAAGGTACGTGAGTAAATCGACATTAAAAATTAACCCAAGAACGGAAGCGTTCTTCCTTAGCCCATTGATGGAAGCGAGAAGTATATTTCACTCCAATTTTTAATTAGGCGTTTTCTCCTATCTTTGATTAATCTTCGTCGTTTAGCGTAATAAATACATCGACCATTCATAATAAACATATTTATTCTTTAAATTGATAAAAAATATGGATAATTCAATCGTTTATCGCAATGGGAATTATTAATTGTTTTTTGGTTTAATTCGTAAAATTTTTTTTTCTAAATACAGTGTAAATCAAATTTAGTAATGTTATTATGTTTGAAAAAATAATTTAAAATATCAATCAGACGTACAATTTCCTCAGCGAAAAAACTATTAAACTTACCGATGAGAAAAAGGCGCAGCCTACTTTTATAAAGACAAATGCATTGCTGATGGAAAGCATATCTTGAAAAAAGCTTGCGCGATCGGTCGGCACATGTCGTCACAGTCATGTCGGTGAAAAATTAATTTGCAATTGGACGGAATAGATTTTACTCCTCGCTTCCATTCTAGGGTTAGGACTCATTAGCCTTAGAAGTTAGAATATCAATTCACTAGAAACTTTACAGTTGATACATTCACTGTTTTCTGGACAGTTTTGTTATTTACTCTGCGATGCATCGTTTCATAATATGTATCTATTAGTATAAAGGATAGGCGATGAAAAGTTCGCGACTGCCGCCGCCTTGGTAGAAGCCTTACCCTGCATCTTGCTTAGACTAAGTCACGCGAACGCGATTGCGACGCGGTTTAAAGCGATTTAAAGCGAAGAGATGCGAAGCGACAACGCTGTCCTACATGCCCAGCCACCGCCCGCTCCCGCGACTCCAGTCGCCGCCATTCATCATGGACGGACGCAAGGGTCTTTATTTTATTTAAAAACTCCTCTGATAAATACCAAATTTTGCGGAAATATACATCGCAAAGAAGTAAAACAAATATATGTATTTGTGTTCATAATATTTTCTTAGCTTTAATATAGAAAACTCAGTCAGTTTATTTGGAAAAACATTTTTTTCGTAAACACTATTATAATCTCTGTCATTTACGTTCATTTAGAAAGTAAATTATAATCTCAATCTTTTTGGTAATAAGCACATTTCCGTGCATATTGATTGTTATCTTCGATCTCGAATACTTTCTCACTCCGGCATCGCTTCGTCTCTCACTAATTAGGACGAAGGATGCGATTGGTTACCTTTTCACCCCCACCGCTCAGACTTAGAGATGTGACCCCGTGGAAGGGATGTCACAGCCGTGATGACCTATAAAATGTCATATTTTAGCTCCGGAGAGCGAGTAACTTCCCGGTGCCCAACGCGCCCCTTCAGCCACCTCCGCCAGGTCTGACACAAGAGATGCTCAGTTAATCGTCTGCTTGGAGTTCAGCTAACCCAGAGGGAGAGCAAATTTCCGGTGCCTCGCGCGCCACTTCAGCTACCTTTGGCAGGACTGACACAAGAGACGTTTAGTCAATCATCTGCTTGTAGTTCAGTGACCCATAGGAAGAATATTCATTAGAACACTGGTGGTAGGACTGACACAGGTATATCCTGGTTATCAGTAAACAGGAGGGTGGAGGGAACCGATAACGTTCCCTTCGGGAAGACCGAGACAGGTGTGACCTGATTCTCAGTGAATCCCTACAAATATATGTTAAGATCACTATATTTTCCATTTCTGTTGAATTATTATACTGCCGTATTATTGCTAACTAACTTGTAAATTGATTAGACCCGAAATAAAGACTTATTATGTTCTCCGTACAAATTGTGCATTTATTTAATTAACCCGTTACAAAATGTCTATTTATATTATACTATACTTTATTGTTTGTCGTTTCCTTTAATATTTTCGTGACATTAAAAAAATCTTCATTAACTTGGCATTTAAACATATACTGCATACATCTTGAATCTGCCGCATTCACTTAGCACGAAAACATCAAATTAACTGATCGCGTCACTGAAGTTGCAACGCGCCATTCGTCGCTTGTTGTTTGTCACGTAGGACGCTCCCAAGAGATTCCAACCATTCGATATTTTCGCGGCACGTCGCACCGCATTATCGTCGCATCGACTTCGCCTGGGTGAGACGGAGCATTAGCAGCGTTAAGTAGAGAGGTTGCAGGTTCAATTCCAGCCCAACCCCTTAGAGTATATTATTACTCTAAGCCCAACCCATATTATTAAAGTGGTGAATTTTCGTTTCATAATTTAGAGTAAATTTTTTTGGAGCTGGCTTGAATAAGCAATATCTAAGTAACATCCAACTACCGAAAATCAATACCGGAGAGTTTATTTTGAAACAAATGCAATAAGCAAATTTAATTTGGCGAGTGTTCTCAGATTATTATCTCCGTCAAGCTAACGCTTTGTTTACCAAACACCATTATTTACATTACCACGAGGCGCCACTCGTTGAAAATGGAGCGCGTGGGCGACTCTGTGGTAAAGTCATAAAATCGCCGAGTTCGGATCGGGTAATAACGGGCTCGAACCTCACGCTGCTTTTCTATTAGATTATAAATATAAAACACAGATAGGTACTTACCAAAAATACTTTAAAGTGTCCATGTTGATGTTTCTTGACGCTTGTGTGTTTCTTGTGACATTTACATCATGGACACCCCATACTTTCCTTCCGATTCGGCCGCCCAACCTATCACGTCCTGCCACTGAACATATAATCCATAGAAGTGTGATCTATATAGGTACCTATGTAAAGAAGAAAACAACAAATGTCACCAACTTACATAAAAAAAAGCTTTAGACCACAATGAAATTGATCTTCTTTTGAAGAAAGAATAAAAAATGTTTTATCAATTTTACTCGAAATAAGGTGAAATTGAACTCACTTCAGGTACACTAACATGCCCGCAACACATTTCCATCAGTCCATCGGCGTATCTCTTCAGTGCTTGCGAAAGTCTCACAGCTGAGCGTTTAATACACGAGGACCTAAAATACTTAAACATATCTATTGATATTTATTTATTTAGTATATTCCAAGAAATATTTACTTCATGGACACCCCACACTTTGCTTCCGATTCTGCCGCTCGACCAATCACTTCCCGCCGTTGAAATATAACCCTCACGCTCCGGTTTACCCCCCAAAGGTTCTAAAAAAGGTTAGCATGGATTCAATAAACAAGTTAATTAATTATTAGTATATGTATTTATTTATTTATACCTATATATTATACAGTACCATTTTACATAATATGTCTTTAAAAAGTATAATAAAGGTGATTTGTATGGTGTTTTATAATGTGGAGTGTAAGGTGGGATTGAAGAGGTGATACTGTGAATGTAGTGTTATATGTGTCGTGACCACCTCACTAGGAGAACCTCTGCTAAGATGTTCACGTGGATGTGTTAAATGTGGTACAAGTATTGGTGTGTATTGATTAGTTTTGTTTTAATATTTTAGTTTTGCTATATAAATGTAAATTAGGTTCAGAATTTGAAGGGACATACATTATTTTGTTTGTTTTGTTACAGTAATTAAAAATCAATTAAGAGAAATTGATTTTGGCAAATCCATTAAAAAATAATAAATATGTAATAGGCGTCAGAAAAGGCATATTCAGCGTTCTATCCTCTACGTGCGAGCTGCCACGTGGTAAGTGGTAAAAGAGCGGTAAAACTGCTTTACTGCTTGGTGATCTAGTGTTCTATGCAAACAATCTGTGTCCAGTGCTTTGATCGTTTAATATATATATATATTGTTATGTAACGAAAGGTTGGCCCTGAGATGAGTTCTAGCTACTCGTATTGGCAAATGAGCCTGGCAAGCAATCGCACCATCTCCCTCCATAATTAACCAATCAAGCGACTTTGCGCCTAAAACAAACCAATCAGATCAAAATTAACAAGCAGCAGCAAGCGACGCGAGCGCCTCGGCAGCTCGGCGGTGTTGCTTGCGGCCCCTTGAAACGCATCACTTCCCGTCTGGAGCCCGAAGAGATAACTGCGTCTCTGAAAAGAGGCGGCCATTTTTGTTACTAGTTATTTACGGCCAAGTACTAGGCATGCGGATTGAAACCCGCAGCTAGACTTGCACTTGCTGTCAAAGCACTCAACATGGTGCCTTACCAATTAAAAAAGCCCTTTGAACTCAGTGTGAAGATGTCCGGCCTTGGCGTCATTGCCAGCAACCCCCGACAATCGACCAGATCACTCCATGTAAGCTGATTTTCCATCGCCCCTTAATGTGATGATAAGGCCTTGTTACATTTGCATAACCTGGTTAGAGATTCGAATCAGATTACAATAGAATCATACCTAGTTTAAGACCTTTTTACTAACTACTCGATTGTTCTTAACCTACCATGTTTGACTGAGCTTACAATAAACCCCGAGTATGAAAACACTTCCCTGTACTCATTTAACGTAGAATTAGAAACGCCCTCAACCCAATTATAAGATTACGATCGATCCGTGACACTGTACGATGAGAAGCTGATGCCCCTGCCGATCTGAGATAGGCTAATGTCCGGAGCAGACTTCACATCTAAGAGGCCATCTCCAGGGAAAGTCCTGCAGATTGTAATTGTCTCCCATAACTTCCCCTGTAACCCAACCTTCCTCCTCTCCATCCCTTCATTTTCACAACACTGTCACCCAACGTGGCTTTCATTTTCCCCACCCTGGCTTTCCAACTTAGGGGCTTTCTTCCTACCTAACCTTCCTCTTTCCCATTTCCCATTTCCCCTCTCCCTGACATTCCCATTTACACAACAATATATATATATATATATATTGCATAATATAATTTACATACAATGGGAACTTGTACCCGCTAAGCCACTGCAAGTATCTTGTCAGCAGGAGTTTAGTTCAACAATATAATATAATACAACAATAAATAACAATCATCATACAAATGTAGCGCAATAACAGAACAATATAGGTGCATGTATGTTGTGATCATTGTTCACAAGTTAGACAAAATATACATCTTTTAAATATGAAAATAGCATAAGATTTTTAGATACTAGAGTCCAATTACATAATATGGATCAAAATAATATTATCAAAGTATTAAACGAATTGAGAAATAAAAAAATAAAAAATACGGTAGTACAGTTTTGTTACAGTGAGGATAGACTTAATATAATAAACTTAAATAATTTGAAAGATACACACAGCTATCGCAGCGATATATGACTGTATTATTCCCAAAATAAAGAATATGTATACACTAGAAGTGCCTTCCACGTCAATTTAAATGGAAGCCGGTGTGCCTTTGGCTTAGAACCTTTTGGTTGTAGCCCGGAGAAAGCAAATACAGCACTTTGCCTTTATTGTATATTGCCATTCCATTTGATCGAAATGAATTGATAGTGAAATATATTTATGTATTAGAATTCAAGGCCCGAATGACCAGACTTTTGGATCACGAAACACGCCCACGTCGCATTTCTCGTGTTCTTCTTTATTCTACGTTATTATTAATCCGAATCCCGATTCGCTTCAGAAAGTGATACTAACCCAGAATCGTGTAATACTCTACCATGACGCAACTGAATTCAATTAAGACAGGGTTGTCACAAGCATTACCAATTTTTGTTTCCGTGCAATGTGGAGGTACTAATAAATAGTATTCGAAATAAATACCACAAAATAACCGCTTAAATTACATGCGTTAAAAACAAAGCTGAGTATCGTTGTGACAATAAAAATAAAACGAAAGACAGAACAGTGTCATAGAAATAGATACTTACTAACTACGGTTTATATACACAACATGTGGGGGAGGAGGGGTGGGGAGAGACTACAAGGGATTTATTCTATTACATGGGTTTTCTTTATATTTGTCATTAAGTCGTCTTTGACTGCCGACTTTCTAATTATGTTGGTTATTCCCAGTAAGCTTATTACCCAGTAAGCTTATTAGGTATATGTTGTGTATATAAACCGTACTTTAAGATTAACTTTTACCAGTCTGAAGATGGCTTTAACGAGCTGAAACCGGTCACGGTGAAATAAAATAAAAGTGGAAATAAGTTTCATATGTGTGTTATTATATCATTATAATGGAATTCCACCATCTATTATCAGTTTCAAAATAAGAAATACTTAAGATATGATGACGGATGGCGAAACCGCTCGTACGGTAATCTACTTGCGTATGTGACGCATGTTTGTGGGCGATGCCTGGAACGTTACGGTCAGATTCAAACGGTTTCACTGGACATTTATAATGTCTTTGACCGAATTTGGCACCGGGGACTTGTCAAAAATTGCCTTCTTGCGGACTTCCAGTATCCTTGTATACGTGAATTGCCGACTTTTTGAGGGAGAGATCGATTCAGACGGTTGCTGACGGTTTCACCTCTTCCTCGTATTCAAGGATCGGTTCTGTCTCCGACATTGTTTGATGCACATCAATGACCTCATGACATGTGCACCAATCCATTGTAACGCGGATGGCAGTACAGTCCATGATAGCTTTTTGTTTGACAAGCCCCCAAAGGGTACAAAAACTCCAACGGCTCGGAGGGCTTTGAAGCAGAGAATGGACGGTTACCCCGAGACGGTCTCCTCTTGGGTAAGAATAACCTCGTCGAATTTAATGTTTCAAAGATCCGATCATGTCTAATTAGGGCTAAAAGGGATCGAAATGATAATCTAGTCTCCTTTAATGAAAGAAATCGTCCCAATAAGCCCTCCAATCATATGCTTGGTGTAACCTTTAGTGATCAGCTCAGGTATGGGGGCTCTATCAAAGCCAGAGTAAACAGAGCCCGCAGATACTTTAATAGTAAACAACTGCTGACAAATCTGTATTTAATGGTACACAACTTGTACAAATCGCAAGTGCGCCCCACTGTAGAATTTGGCATCCACCTCTGGTCGGGAGCCACAAAATATCTGAAAAAAAAAACCCTTGACTCCGTGCAGAAACGAGCGGTCCGTTTGATAGATTCGCCTATCTTAACAAACGGACTGCAATCTTTGGAGCACAGACGTCAGGTGGGAATGCTGTCCTTGTTCTACCGGTATTTTAATGTAAGATGCTCTGAGGAACTACCGTCATTGATCCCTTCAGCACCGGTGCATAGTCAGGAAACACGCCAAACGCGTGCCCAAGATTTGCACATTGTTGACATTTCTCGCATGAGAACGGGTCGCTTCTACGACTCGTTATTGTGTTCAACAGCCCGGCTATGGATTGATCTGCCGGCCTCTGTGTTTCCTCCATCCTGCAACATGGGTCTCTTTAAGACCCAAGTTCACTCGTTCCTATCCTCTAAAAGACCTTCCACACAGCATCCCCAAAGGTGATATCGGCCATAAAGGAAATTATTTCCCTTGGAGCCTCCTGTGTGGAGTTACTGTAAAAAAAAGAAAAAAATGATCAAAGAGAGTATTTTTGATACACACTCACGTTGTCAATAAAATTATGCACAATTTTTGAAATATCTTTGGTATTGCGTTGGTACTAAAAACGTCTAGGTGACCCTTTTATTCTAGTCGTATAAATAACGCGGGAAGGGCAGCATCGTTTCCAGGTATTCGGGGATTTAACACAGAGAATGTGAGGTAGGTAAAATATTCGCCTCGTGCTAAACACAGGTAAGCAAGATATCTTCATCTCCCTCTTTCCTAACACAAGAAAGAGAAGAAGGCTTGATTTCTTGCAACTTATATGTTAAATTGGAACGAATGCTTGAATTGTTTTAATGTGGGTCTATTATATTTACCACAGTACGTTAGTGCCGATCAGCTACATGTACTAGATCAGAGGTTCCCAACCTTATTTATCTCACCGCCTACTTTCGGACTATATTTTTCATCTGCCCTCCCGGTTCTTACTACGCGTTTATGCGATGAAATCTAAATATATGCACTGTAACTGAGAGATAATAACTCTCATTTCCGCGGTCGACTCTATAATCCGACACGTTTTTTCATCACCCCTGTTCTCCTTTATGATAGCTTTCTGCTCTTTAAAAATGTGTATGGGCATTTTTTACATATTACCTTATGTAGTGATTAAATAAAAGCCACGTTTTTACTTTACGCCACTTTACTTTTTGAGTGACAGGTTTCAGCCTCTGACGGCTATCTTCAGACTGGTACAATTAATGCTTAAACGATGATTTATTTACAATTTTAGGTGAAGATAGCCGTCGCAGGCTGAAACCGGTCACGGTCAAAAATAAATGTGGAGTAAAGTGAAAAAGTGTCTTTTATTTAATCATTACAATGGAATTCCACCATGTATAGCAAAAATAGAAACATTATGTAGTGTATTATTGTTAACCCAACAACAGATCCCGAGAAACTTGGTTAGGTTAGGTTAGGTTAGGTTAGGTAAAGAAAATAACAAAAAAACTTATAATCCATCTATAAATAAATAGAATAAATAATTGAATAGTTCATTTTGTTGCATGATTCTTTCAACGATGTACCTATGACAAATTATTAATTATAATAAAAATTTGTTAAGAACATTTCTGTAGCCCTCGTCCCCCCATCTAAGCTCTTCACCGCCCCTAGTAACCCTTTGCCGCCCCTCATTTGACCTTGTGGCCACCACCGCCCCCCTTGGTTCTCTCCAAAGCCCCTTGGAGGGTGATCCGCCCCCAATGGGAACCTATGTACTAGATTATTTATTGGAAGTCTGTCTATGTAAATTGATAACGAATTTGCAAAATCATTCCTTTCGAATTTGTAAGATCTTCACAGTAAAAAAATACATATATTTTATTTATTCTTAAATTTGAAAAACAAAAACAATAGCCACTCATCTCACTAGGACAGTCCTGGGTCTAGATGAGCGGCTTTACAATTTTAGTGAAACTACCATATATATTACAATATATATTTTTTAAATAACATCAAAGTTATTCACACTACAAATAACTATAAAGTCTACAGTAAATCTTTAAGTTGGGCCGTACACCTCTAGATTACAACAATAATTATTTCATTGTAACCCAAATAACTACATATACGAGTACATACGGTATCTGTGTTCCAATTAACCACAATCATGGGTTGACCATATTTTTGTAAACAAGAAGTAGGGAATAAATAATAATTGGTAAATGATAATAAGTAAAAAATAATCAGTAAATAGTAGTAAGTAAATAATAATACATGCGTAAAAATAAGTAAATATTAATTATTAAATACTAATAAATATATTGAAAATGTTTGGGGTATAGCGCTTCCACACGAGGAAATCATGTTTACAACGATCTCTCGGCTGCGTACCTTCGTGGCGATACTACTTTGGATTCTCCTACCAAATTATGGGTAGTCGAGAAGATGAAATATCGAGGATTTAAATTATATGTTACACTTTTGGAAGTTCAGACAACGAGGAAACATAGATAAAACGCGCATTTATAAAGATACAAAGTAGAAGGATCTTACTCCTTTGATTTAATTGGTAGGTAGCAGTAAGCGATTCTAACGTCCGAGTTTAAAAGACAACGCCCCGTTTAATTTGGCACAACCCTGTTTTAGTTTATTTATATAGGAAGTGAAGGGGGTCCGCAACAAGTGGACGAATGAATGAGATTTTTTTATCAAAGGACCCCGTCAGGGGTACACAAATAATACGATAGAGAGCCATGTATTGATTTCTTTTCTAAATTGGTTTTTCTCAATTATAATAATTAGTAAATCAATAATATTATCACAGCCTCCACTTGCCATGTTTATCCTTTTTTAGGCTGTTCTTAAACTTTATTTATCTATGCATCTACAGTTTACAGCATTAATATCTACCCAAAGTATTTATTCGGTAGGTACCCCTGAAACTCACGGAATCTAGCAAAATATCTCATTTGTGAAAAAAATGTTCTATTTATTTGAAAATTTTACTACTCGGGTATTATTTACAATAGTTCCACTTTGGCCTGCGAAAGTAAACCATATGGACGCACATTTCAAATATAGAATAAAAATAATCGTATGCTAAAATATATTATAGGTAAGTATTTTATCGCTGGATTTAAAAAAAGTGGTTTTTATGATTCGATAATAATTGCCTTCTTCGTTGCTTGGCCAGTATTGTTCTAACGCAATAAATAAGAAACTCGTATAAAAAAAAATGGTTGTCTTTTTCTGTGCGTAGATTCCAGAACGTATTTTTTGTGTACGAAGCGGCACCCATTCCATAACCTTTCCATTTTCCATTCCAGTTTCGGCGTTGGAGAAGAACGCTCGTCGTCTCCCGTGCGATCGTGTTCATTCTTTTATATTTTTCTATTAAACTATAACACAAACCCTATTTACAAAGTGAATATATGTGCTTGAAGTTACGAACTGTAATTATACGTCTTATGTTGTGAAGTATTCTTTATATTCTGTATTCCTCGTGTTTTATTTCATTTTACGTGTGTGTTTTGTACCGGAACAACAAGTTACAGCTATAGACCGGTTCAGGTAAGATTCTTCTTTCTAAATCCATCGAAATAGTCTACAATATTGTTTAGTTTGTTTATATCGGTCACTACTTCCGTGTCCCTGATACTTTGAGATGATAGTATTATGTTACAATGGATTTAATTTATCGATGTTGGAGGCAGGATTCGTAGCAAATATGTCATCAACTTATTTAATTATTATCATTGCTCTATTTTATTGCATTATGCCTTACACTACTAAGTACTCGTCTTTTAGTAATAAATAATCAAATCTCGAGGGCGTTGATATTCGATAATATTAATGTAACAGCATCATTCTTGTGGTTCCCATGATTATTTGTTATTATTTTATGCATTCTGACATCATTTGAGTAAAAGTTGTTGGCACATAAAAGGTATTATGTTAATGTGATGCCATGGCTGTTTTCGAAGGCCATTATGTTGTTTGGGAGGTAAAAACAAAACATAATGGGCTAATAATAGGTTAAAACGTGTTTTTTCTATTGCTCAAATTGTATTGTGGATTCGAGAAGGTATCTGGATATTTTATTGTTTGTTTTTGTTTCTTACTAAACCAGATTAATACCGTCAAACGCACGTGACAATGTTATCTTTTTTCAATGTTAACTCGCGTTTATAAAACTTTCTCCTACCATCTGGTAATAAAATCACGCTTATGGAATAGTAAATCAATAGACAACGTAGTAGTTTTTTTTATCAAAATATTACCATTCTTTAAAAAACCTTAAACATGAATTGGGGTGCATCCGGGAATAGAGGTGTTTTATTTACATTCATACAGTATTTTCCGAACTTATGTCAGAACGTGTAGCTCTTTTGTATTGACCAGTTGTGGGCGTTTCCCCAAACTCCCACATGGTTCCACTTCACGTCGAAACCATAAATCATTATATTTATGAAGTTTGATGTGAGGGTGTCTATTGTTTTCCAAATATTTTACCTCGTGGTTTTGACCCATTATTGGGTGTGGCTATTAGTAATATTGATCAACGATGTGATGTCCCACTTTACAAGTTTATCACCGTTCGTCATCGTGCACGTCGCCCGAGTTATATTATAATATTTATTTGAATTATTTAATTGTCACATTGTTTTGTAATAATCCACATTTGTGTCAATCACTCGACGAGGTTATTTCGTTTCCCGAGATATCTGTTACCGATCTTGCCATTACCCCATGGGCAGGCAGATAGGATGAAACGCCACACGACTCTGTCCCGGCACACACTCATTGCTCCATTCACATTCATACGTCGTCTCATAATACTATTATATTATTCTCATTAAATTATTTGATTCACATTTCATGCCACGTCTCCCTGGGACACTCGACTTTGTTCTCCCTATACTTCTTTATCCATCCATCCACTCTACATGTTCAAATAATGTAAGCGTCCCTTTCTTAATATAATTCATTTATACTTATTCGTAATACGGTTATATAAGACGTACCGCTGACAGCTCCGTTGTAACGTCTCCATCTTTCCAACAAATGGTGAGCAACGGCGCTCTAAGTGGCAGAACCGTGTAAGATTTTACCACAAATTTTACTAAGGAATCTCATGTCTTAAGTACTACGTAAATCCAGATTTGAATCAGAACTCCATTATGGACTGCAGGCCTCGCTTACCTTATCTCTTTAATCGATATTCAACTTCAGGTCTAAATTTTTACTCACACACTTGGTATGCACATATTATAAATTATCCGTCCCAGATGCGACTGAAATATTTTTACTTTCTGTAATTCTGTCCGGTTTCATCTTTCATTTAGGTTTGTTAATATTATTTTCTTCAATGATTAAATATTTTTGGATATTTCACATAAATTTTCTTCTCCTCATAATCTACTGTATTTATGAATGTACAAGAAAACCTTATATAATTCATCTTTTTTATTGTGAAGGAAACTTGTGTAGCTTTATGGAAAATGTAATAAAACTTTTCTTTTTGCTTTATTATATATTTTTTTTAATAAAACGAAAGAAAATATTTTCACTGAATATTCGTAGCTATTCTGGGGAAACTACTTATGATAGATGTATACAATCTTTATAAATATATAAATACTCATTATCTGTTAAGACGGTACAATTTGCAAAAACATTATTTTGCAAAAAACAAGTTATTACGAGGCTCACTATTAGGCTATTAGGCTCAGCCGGTGCACGGCGGGCCGCGCACAATTCTACCCTCGGCACACTACGGAAGTAGTAGATCGCGGAAGATCGGTATTCTAAAGGTTAAAACTGTAACTAGACCTAGAGAAAGCTACTATGTATAACATTGTCTCCGTGACGTTTCCTTGTCACTTAGGCCAGGTCAATTGACGATGATTCACCCCAATCTGCAAGCCCAAATTACCAATTACTGTCGTTATACCGTACCGTTCAATGCCAGCAGTCGAACTAATTACCTGCGGTGCATATGTAAATATTTTTGCATGTTTTAATGTGTCACGAGTCCAAAACACTTGTGGTTATCTGTGCATGTGCGCAAGTCCTTGAGGATCACCCACGTATTAAATAATAGCAATTTAGGTTCTCACCTTGTGTTGTGGCAAGGTGAAGTATTATTGTTCCTCGAGGCGGCAAGTCGTTGTACATTGTACTGTAGGCTGTTCATTCGTTCATTGTGTCGTCGAATATAAATTAGAATCTAATCTCTTTATGTAATTACACCAATTCTATTTACTCTAATAATTTCATTCACTGTCCATTTGTATTATTTGATAGCACTGACAATACTGTGAGTGTTCGCCTACTCACAATAAGATTCCTATTGTATATATGATATTTCTTGTAACATTTACTTCACGAAAACCCTATATTTTGCTTCCGATTCGGTCGCTCGACCAATCACATCCCACAAAATAATAGTATCGCATAGGGTTTCTGACAAGGGCTCTGTAGAAATGTTAGTAAAAATCCACTAACGCAGAATAAATTGACTTGCCGTAACGCACCATTTCGATGGCTGGAGGCAAAGGTCACTTGACACCCATTTTTGCACCACCCTAGTTCACTGCCATCCACGTTTGTTTCGCGTGATTTTGACTGCGGTTAGCAAATTATAAAACGTCTATAAAAGAGTCCAACTAAATGTTGGAACAAAATATTCGGTTTTTGTAAACAAACGTAACCTTTTTTTTTTTTACTTATTTGCTGTTTTACTTAAATTGGCGGTACGCCTAGCTCGCCCCCCCTATTTTGGTTTCTTCCCCTTGCGTGTTAGGGCATCTTTGTGTATTATTTGCTCTAAGAAAAAGATTCTAGTTAACTCTATATACCTACATGGGTAACAGAAGGGCGAATGTAATTCAATCATCTAATGCTTAAAAGCAGCTACCACAGTTACAATTTAAGATGCAGTGTTCCAAACTCAGTCCCATTTCCTGACTATAAAATCGACGACCATTTTAATCGTTTTACATTTGAATGGTCGCAGTTGAACGTCGATTCTGAGCCCGCTTCAGCTTTTGATCAAATTGTGATCGTATGTCAAGAATAACGGTCTTGCTGTTATGGTTGTAAGCTGATCGCAATTTGAACAAAGGCTGAAACGGGCCGAGAAATGACGTTTAACCGGGAACCGTTCAAATTTTGACAAAGCAAAATGGTGCTGATCATCGATTTGATGGTCATTAAAGGCTACTCAAGTTCAAAGTATGTAATAACTTTTATTCTTAAATGATCAAACATAATACGACTGAAAAAACGCCAATATTGAAATACACGATAGGAGTGGCATTTAGTCCATAGAGGCTGAAAAGCTGCTAACCATAAGAAAAATAAACCATAGAATTAATAATACATAGTAATAAAAACTGCCACGATTACATTTTTGCATAAATTTGAGAATATTTTTTTTATGTCACAGTTATTTTGCATTGATAAATATTTGTATGTATTTGACGAATTTGTAAATTTTTGCACAATGAAAAAGTGTTCATTTTGAAATTAGGGACATAATATTATCCCTCCACTAAAAGTTTAGCTATTTTCTTAAAATGTTTTTCTTAAATTAGTTTCCAACAAACCGACTAACACGAAAAAATGCGTTTTGCAGTGCCGCCATATCTGTAAAGAAAAAAAAAGAATTAACAAATCTTTGCCTGAAAAATGATTATCTACCTATTATCTCTGAATAACATTAATTTATGAATTAATTTTTATTAATATAATTTTCCTTTATCCATCGTTTGATAGTGTTTCGTGAGTATTCTCTAGTACTAAATACGCTGTAAGGTTTCCAATTCCGTATATATTGTCATGTAATTTTTTTTTATTTTTAATGTGACGGTTTGAATAGAAAAATCCGTTAAAAACTTTACACTGCCTACTTTGGTCGTAGAGCAGTGCACGCCATTGCACGTTAGGTAGGTAGGTACCTCATTAATACCGTTTGAAAAGGAAAATGGTGACACAAGAAAATCCCTTTTCTCTTTGGTACTTTTTCAGCGGCAGTCACAGAATTATTATCTAATCACAATGAGTAATCTGTAATCAAAGTATGTCATCTATTATACATTCATAATAGCTGATAGAGGTGTCATCGGTTATTAATTAATTATCAATTACTGTTTTCATACTGGTTCAAAAAATTAAACCATTTTTGGCGGGGAAAGATAACGCCTTGATAGACCGTTCTTGTACTTTGATCTTTCCATTGTCATAATTATTTGGATGAATTCAAATTGATTCGCGTATATTATTTTTTCACGTGATACTCTGCACGCGAGTTCTGATTGCACGGAGCCAGTGGGACTATAATTATGATGGTCCCAAATAGATCAGTGTTGCAATAAGACTGAAGGAATGAAGACTAACGGCCACTCTTTCAAATTTTACTGACCCGTTGAAAAAAGTGTTGAGCCGAAATTTAACCTCAACCTGCTCCAATACAGAACTCCGCTCTTTCCAACTCAACTATCGTTAAGTAACGATCAAATTTACCATCAATTTTACTGGAAAGCTCCTCTAAACAAAGGGCTAGTTATAAAAAGTGTCAGCGAAATGTCAATCCTCATTTGATGTCATTCCCAAAGATGATATAAGCCTTGAGGGAAATTACAAGAAATTACACAGGGTTGTTCATCCACCTTGTTGACACTTTTTATAACTGTTCCTCTGTTGAGGGGATCTTAATCCACAAAAATCGATATGCTAAATTGATCGTCAATTTGATCGAGAGATTCGTTGGAAAGAGCGTATTTGTGCATTTGAACAATGTTGAGTGAAAAATTCGGCTCAACAGTTGCTCGGTAGGGTTGTGAATAACGGTAGCAAATGTCAAATATACGAAACGTTCGCGTTAATTTAACATTGAAAGATTTTACTTTGATGTCATTTTATAGTCTATGAAAGTGGGCGGCAGCCTTCGTTTGCCCAATACGAACTGAAACAGAAGCCACCGCATCAAAAGTCGAAATGTTCGACCTTCCGGTCGTCCTTTCCTATAGTTGGTAGGCTTGACTTTAGTAAAAGACAACCGGACGGACATTCAACACCCGCTATTATTTTGTTTAATAGACTTTTAAAAGAGTTGTCCTCTTCCTGATGCACCTTCTCTGACTGCATCGTTGCATCGGCGCTATCCGTAAATACCCCATCATTAAATCAGATTATAGTGCAGAGAAAAAACAAAGATAGGTCCTCGGGGCATAATCAAAGGTTCCATTTCATTAAATATAGCTTTTACAAATTGTCTTACAAAAACACCCCGTTTACTAATATTGAAAAAAACTACAAAATATTATTATGGAAACCTGTAACGGCATTATTCCCTTGCGGTAGAAAATAATACATTACTTGAATCGGCTGTTATAAAAACCACTTCATATAATTTCTTACTGTAATAGTTGTTATATTACCTACGATATTTAAATAGCTCCCGATGCCATAAATTACATAGGTGGGCAATCTAGCAAAGGTAACGTGATGAAGATAATATCTGTGTGGAAGTAGTGCGATCATTAGACATCGGATTGCATTTACGTTTGCGTAATTTGTCCATTTTCCCGTCATGAATGCATATAAATTTCTTCAAAATATGGGCTGTTTAAATTAGAAATTTTATTTATTTAAAAATTACTTCTCCTACTCTCCATAAATTGAGCTCCAGTAGCTCGTAGTTATAGGAGTATTAATTCACATACGTAATCATATTTTTTTAATGTATAGTAGGTGATGTAGGCAATACTTAAAACTTATTAAATAACAACAAACGTAAGTCAACAAAACATCTTTAGTATAATAATAAAAAAATAATCAAATAGTAATTTTTATGCTAGATAGATGGTATACATTAAGGGTACAATATATCATTATCTAAGTTCGGGGAGTTATTTGCTTTTTAAATTGTTCATATTTCAATGTTTCGGTTACATTAATTTTGTCGATAAAATGGTCGATTTTCTTGTCTTTTCTGAAAAAATGGTTTTTGGGAATCGATCATTTTTAAAGTTCTTATCAAAAAGGCCACCCCCCCAAAATTAAAAAAAAAATAACAGGTTCCAAAAGTCTCTCCCATTTTTATCCTATACTTCAGGCACATATTTCGGCTTTCATAATTCTTGTAAACCGATGTTTAGTAAGCATTAATGACTGGAAAAAGGTCCCAACCTTCTTAGGGTTAGAGCTACCATTTATCTTAATTTATATTACGATCGACTTCTAACAAGAATCGTACAAGAAATTTTATTGTTTTTTTAAAACCTTGACCATTAACGAGACGAGCACGAACCTAGCAAAATCAATTCGTCACACCGCATGGATATTAAATTTAGCAATCGTAATTTATTGGGATCGACCAAATTTGCTTCGCGATCGACCGGTTTGGAACCCTTCTCCTATCTATGGAATAAAACACATAAAATTAACATATATACGAATATGTTATGGTTGACAGTGCCCTCACTAGGTCAATAGTAACTTAACTATAGTAATTAGTCAAATTTGTGAATAATTTATGGAAATCGTTTGAGTAATAGTAATAATACATTTATCTTATGGTATATGGTATAAAGAACTGAACGGGCTGGCATCATCCTACTTGACTGATCATCTCTGCGTGAGGGACAATCTTACTCAGAGGCAACTCACACTCAGATCGCCCAAGTGCGGTGCGTCGAACAGACTGGTTGAACCCTCTCGTACGAATGCTGCTAAATTTGGGGACTGAGATTTCAATGTACTGGGCCCACGTTCTTGGAATAATCTTCCTTTTGGTTTGAGGTCAGAAAGCAATTTAGAAATCTTTAAAAAACGTCTTAAAACATATATACATAAGCTCTTGAGTTGATTTCAGTCACTAAACGGCGCTATAGAAGAATTTGACCATTTTATTATAATAATTGGATAATATTCGTAGGTATGTAACCGTTTTTGTGAAAAATCACCTCAAGGATGAATCTAATATTGCATAAATAAACATTGATTTGATATAGGGGTTTTACAAAATAGTTTATACCATACAAATAGGTTACAACGTGGCACCCACACACACATAGTAAAGGTCGGACACATATATGTTTTTAATCATTGAAGGTAATATTAATAACTCCCAAATCGAAACCAGAAACCGAAAAGACACAGAAAACAAAAAGATAACGGTAGCGGCTGGGATTCGAACCCAGGACCTCATGGTCTATCCGGAACCTGCTCTCTATGCCAACTGAGCGACGGCTATACCAATTTATCCAGTCATTTTTGTCGATATCATACTTCGACTTATAAGAATTGTCAATATCATCCTCGATTAATTACCTTTTTTTGGATGCTACCTTCTTATAACTACAAGATTCTTCTCGAATTTATTTATAATTGTTAAATAGTATCTCGGATATACCAATCCGATTTTTATTAATATGGGACATCTGTTAACTTTTTCTAGTCTAGGATTATTATTTTTTTAATAACTTTAATTTTAAATAATCAGAAGAGAGTAATGCGGAAATTGGAGAGGTCCTACAGACAGTCAGGGGTTACCTCACGAAACGATTGGATACAGGCTCAAAAAGAGTACACAATCTTAATTCGTTCGAAAAGGTCTGAATATTGGACAAATAGGATTCACTCGGAACGTATAAATCCGCGTCGTCTTTGGAACTCGGCTAAGATAGTTGTTGCCGATGTTCGTGCACAAAATACAATTGACATCGCTCCGGATATCTTTTCCAAGTTTTTTCTCGAAAAAATTGAGTCCATACGCGCGCTAACAATCGCCGCCCCACCGCCATCTTTTACAAAAAATGCGTCCACAGCCCGCAACACCGTAAACCAGTGTGTAAAAAAAATAAAAAAAATGTTAATATTTATTAAAAGCTTCTTACGCTTTTTCAGGTAATTTTATAGATATCTTCCAGTCCTAAAATTCCATTTATGAATACTTTCCAGTCCTAAAAATTATAAGTATTTCAATAAATACCAACTCTTCTTGTGCCACCAATCTTCTAATAAATGTAATATCAATAGAAAAGGAGCAACAAATAAGCATGTAAAACTATCATCTCTATAAATACATTTTCTAATAAAACTGTGTTCATCTGAAGCGACCTGCCAGGTAAGTTTGTTCTTCTGTATCTGTTTGTACTTAATTAGTTAAGAAATATTTGCACAGCGCCCTTGAGGTGATTTTTCACAAAAACGGCGCTATACAAATCATCCAATTATTATTATTATTATCATTAACTTATTGGAGCTTATAAACTTCATTGTGGTATTTTTTCATTGGAGATAACATAACTAATTCTTAAATCAAAACAAGAAACGGAAAAGACACAGAGAAGATAAATATAACGATATCAGTTGTTAATATTATCTTCAAAGACTTGTAGAAATTTCAGTATTAGAGTTAAGGAATACCTAAGGTATTAAAATAATACCAATTATTCTGAATTTGCCAATCATATTTTAGAAACCAATCATTCATTCGATATAAATAAATGTTTAAAAATTTTACATACAAAAACAACCGGTTTATAATTGACAAATTTGAAATTTTAGAAATCAGAAAAATCGTTAATAGTGAATTAAATTTAATTATTAATCACATTTTTTTAAAAATAGATTGATTTTATTTTCCTATTAAAATTAATAATAAAAATAATTTATAATATAAATTTGTTTTTCAATGTTTTCTAATAATAAACTACTTTAATAAATTTTTGTTTATGTTTATAATTTTTCTATTCTTACATTATTGCGTTCTACGTTTATCATCTGTCTGTACTTGACATTATTATTTTTTAGTATTCTACATATTCCCGATGAAGAAAACATTGCTTTCGAAACATGTTGATATAGTGGTGAATACGAAGTAATTTTTAATTAATTTGTTATCTTCAATGATTAAAAATATATTACAACGAGGTTTATAAGCTTCAATAAGTTATTCCAAAAAAATTTTAATGTACATTTATTTTATTTTAATTGAAATACCATTTACATTTTTTACTCGAATGAATCACTGGTTTAAGTCTCTCGGGTACATCCTGATAGACCTTGTATACTATAAATTCTTCAATGTCTCTGCGAGAACTATTACGTAAAGAATGCTGCCCCGCCAGCACAGTGTTGTAAGGAGCATCGGCGTGTATGTCGTATTGATTTAGTATGGTTTAGTTCGTTGCACATGACGTTTGCCGCAGATGGCCATGCGATTTCTTTCTCTTTGAACGTGGGGCTAGATGATTGCGGTATACACTCCACTTACCTCACCTCGTAATATCACGTCATCTGCATAACAGTGGACTTTATAAACAACATAACACAGACCAATGACAGGTACAGAGTTATGTAATGGAAGAAAACACCTTGACCAATTCACAGGTCTACCTCACAACATTCCCCAAATGAGCATAAGCACCGTAGTTCTACTCACCACTGCCATCAGAATGAGTAGACTTGCCTTGATTGTCACTTACTTACCTTTCGGTTTTTTTTTTTTTTTGTTTACAGTAACTCCACACAGGAGACCAAGGAGGAAACAATTTCCCTCAAGGCCTATATCATCTTTGGGGATGCTGTGTGGAGGATCTTTTAGAGGATAGGAAGGAGTGAACTTGGGTCTTGAAGAGACCCATGTTATAGAATGGAGGAAACACAGAGGCCGGCAGATCATTCCACAGCCCAGCTGTTGAACACAAGAACGAGTCGTAGAAGCGACCCGTTCTCATGTGACAAATGTCAACCGTGTGCAAATGTTGGGCGCGCGTTTGGCGTGTTTCCCGACTATGCACCGGTGCCGAAGGGATCAATGACGCTAGTTCCTCGGAGCATCTTCCATTAAAATACCGGTGGAACAAGGACAGCATTCCCACCCGACGTCTGTGCTCCAAAGATTGCAACCCATTTGTTAAGATAGGCGAATCTATCCAACGGACCGCCCGTTTCTGCACAGAGTCAAGGTTTTTTTTCAGATATTTTGGGACTCCCGACCAGAGGTGGCTGCCAAATTCTACAATGGGGCGCACTTGCGATTTGTACAGGGTCAGCAGTTGTGTACTATTAAAGTATCTGCGGGCACCGATTAAATACATCTTTGAACACCGATTAAATACATCTTGTTCTTGGGGACCATTTGACTATTCTTCACTGAATGTACCTTTGTCTCTTCACTTGTTTATTATGTATATACATATCTCCTTGCTGGGTCAGGTTGTAGATTTAGTATAAAGTCAAAAACTTTGTTTAGGTGTTTATAAGATATAAGATGAAAGCATTATGAGCTGAGACACAACTGTACCATAGCGATATGTAGGAGGAATGAACCCGGGATATAGGATACATAAGGTTTATAAAGGAACTTACAAAGAACAATAGATTGGTTTACAATTTGGGGGATATGACAATAAATACCATTGGCAATTACAATTGACTTTGGGTTTTGCCTTGGTGATAGTTTTATTAGGTATTTATAATTCTGAGATGGGATACTTAAATAGCTACAATAATAAAAGGGTACTGGGTGACGTTTTGTCTGGTCAAAATTAAGGTAAACAAAAGCTAGGAATTTTTAAAGTAGGTAGACAGTTTAGGATCAGGTGAGTAGGTACATAACATGAAACTCATTTTGCCACCAGTCTAGTTCACTGGCGTCCACTTTTGGTTCGCGTGAATTTGACTGAGGAAAGAATATAAACATTTATTAAGGGGGAAGACTCAAATAAGGCGCTAAACGTCACTTCGCAGTATGCTAACGTAAGCAATACAACACATAATTTATCTGCAAATTCTTAACCGAAAGTTACGAAAGTGTCTAAGGTTTTCAGTGACGTAAATTCTTAAACTGTAACCTTTTATATTATATATGAAATACCTGCAGTAATTTTAAGTAAAACGCTCGACAGTGCCTTCGCCGTTATGTTAACTGCACCCATTACAAACATATTTAATCAAAATCCTTCCACAATCTCAGAGTAAATAAGATCAAGAACCAAAAGCGTTTATTAAAAATAATTCAGTAAATCTAGATTTTCACTGTAATTCCCTCAAAGTTCAGGAATTTTTAAATTCAGTTCCGTCATACAAAAAACGTATGACAATTTCTGGCCCGCGCGATTGTTGATAAAACGATTTATTTCGCCGGAGTAAATCAGTTGTGAGAAGTCCTTCAGAGCGAGCGGACGTCGATTTGAAATTCGATATTTCTGTCTGTTTTATGACGAATAGCTGGGAAGAGAGGTGTTAAACTGCCACCGGAATGTAGGAATTACGTATTTTCGATTTTTTTTTGTTATAATCATATTTCTTTGCAACGTTCTTTAAGATGGTCCAAAAAGTGATTAATTTATTATACGGCACAATATAAAAGACCTGCGCACTGGAAAAAAACTGACGGACGTGGTACAGATCTACAAGATTAGATCTTTGCAGGCGGTCAACAGCAAAACTAATGAATGAACGAATTATTTTTAAAATCTTAACATTTTTTGTGCCCATATAATTTACAATCTTGACGCCCCTGACTGCATGTATAAGTATGCCGATCTGTGCCTATCAAAATCCATAGTTTTAGCGGCTATTTTGAATTTCTAGATATTCACACCGATTTGGTTAGAAAGCGGCGTAAGTCATGTTAGGGGGGTGCTGAAGTCAAATTTAATGTCAACCTGAGTAATTTCGATGGTCATTTTAAATTTTGAGTTCTCTACCGATTTGGTTCAAAATCGGAATTAAAGTGTTTGGAAGTGAACTGAAATCAAATGCGAAGAATGATAACAAAGAAAGTTTTTCTTCATTTCAAATTGTAGAATCTTTATCCTACTTTAAAAAATATTAATTAACCTTCACCGAAAAATTACCCCTTCACTGTCAAAATTGGTATTATTATATATAAATTGAAAAAAACATATTCTCATCAGTTACCCTATCCTATTACCAACAGATGCTAAGTTAAGTCTGTCAAGCTTCTATTTATTTATTTTTATACAGCGAATAAACGAAAAAAATATAGAGCAAATGTTTTTTGTTTCGTATTGCATCAATACGCTGAACATTTTTTTTAATCCGCCGTGGTCTACATTATCCACATTTCCCCAATCCTGCTGCCGGATCGCGGTGTCCGTGGTTTTAAGTTTGAGGCCTAAAATTCCTAACGGCGGTGAATACGCGGTCTTATACTGGACCCTTAAAGAGTAAAACTAAATATTCGGTTTTTGTAAAATGGCGAATATTTTTACTATTTTGCCGTTTTACTTAAATCGGAGGCACGCCTAGTTCGTCCCTCGGCCCTCCTTATTTTGGTTTCTCCTCGCGTGTTAGCGTTATCTCTATATATTATTTGATCTGTGAGTAACCCTAAAAAAACAATAATAATGAGACAGTTCAGTGCTGAGTTGATGAACATTTTGTTCGCTCAATGAGACCACTAACAGTAAATTAATATATATTTTCAATTGATGCTGGTTGACTGACTGGCTTTTGTATTGCCTAAATGACATGATGATGGATGGAAGTCGTCACACAGAAAACTGCTGCAACGGTTCGTGTTAACTGTAATTTTGTTCTAATTATCTTTTATGCAGTATGATTTTATGGGTGTTTTGCTACTTCTACTTCTTGAGTAGAAAACTTATGTCTGAACCGGTGGATAAAAAACAACATTTGTATGATCGAAATTAGCTGCATATTTGACAACAATTATGATGTGCCCTTTTTATGTTAATACCGAGTCCCAACTGCTTCCAGTGGACTATGGCATCCTCAATTGGAGTATCCTGTATGGCTGAAGGGAGTAGGGAAAATGGTAGTCTGGGTTCAATCAGAAATTCACGAGAAGATATTATATTTCATCAGAACTTGTCCTTCGGTGAATCGTCGAATACAGCGGCAGTCACATAATTTAAATAAAGTTGGTGTGAGGGGTACTATAATTACTAGCGACTTGTGACAGTACGGCGTTTGTCGAAACTTTCTTAACTTAGGAGTATAACATCTTATCTAAAAACGGATTGAATTTTGAATATGAAAACAACGGTATGCATTATAATCTGTACGTTTTACTAGTTGATTTACAAATGCCATTAAAAGCAAACGGTTAGAGAATGCACAAATAAAAAAAATAAAAACTTACAAATATTTACTACTGACATTTATAATAATAATATTTAACTTGAATCCTTATTGTGCAAAGTTCAGCCGGCAGCCAAAATGACCGTAGGGGGCCATCTCGGTGGCACTCGTCCACTTGCGAGGTCATGTGTCTAAACATTCCTTCGTTAGCGTTGGGAACAAACTTCAACATTGTTCATCCCAGATTAATTATTTTCACCGTCAGGGGATTGTGTCGTTTCGGTTTTTTCTATGAAATTTTTGCTTGGGATCGTGCGCTCAGCTCACATGTGTTGGAATCCATTTAGTGCAGCACCTATTTATAACTGCGCACTGTTTATAATTTTATTATGTTGTAATGCAAGTTAGTCTTATGTTCTCATATTTTTAATCGATCTTTATTATTATTACTCTAGAGAAAACCACCACTATATCTGGACTAGTGGTGGGCAAAGCGGCTCGGTTTAGTGAGCCGGATCACTAAATCAGCTCTTTGTAGTGTACCGGTTCGGTGATCCGGCTCGATTGAACAACGGTTCGCGTCCCCCCGCACCATGCCCTCACCCTCGCTCCCTTGGCCACCCCAAAGACGTCCTTAAGACGCTCTTACACGATACTTTTTTCGTCCAGTTTTCATGTGGATTGTCTTTACAGAGAGCTGATTTAGTGATCCGGCTCACTAAACCGAGCCGCTTCGCCCACCACTAATCTGGACATCATTCTAAGCAATGCTTCGATTCTGAATGGTATTCGCAGCGATATTCTCCGTTGGACGATTTTTATTCGCATGGCAAATTGAAGTTAATTCTAGCATTCTGTTATGTTCAGCCGATATTAAAACCGCTTGTACTGCGTTACAGTTCATTTTATATTCCGTTTTTGCTTTATGCATATTATTATATTTCCTCGTGTGTCTTATTACCATCTTCACCGTTCGCTGTGCACTTCAAATGACTGTCTTGGATTATTGTTCTCTTCTCTGTAATTTCCCTGTAAATTAACATAACTTGATACAACATTATACGAATGCGCCCTAGAAAATTTTCCGAATATCAAATTGCGTGAAGTTAATAATTTTATTGTTTCGGATTTTTAATAACGGTGAAGAGTGCACATTTAATAATAATAATAATAGTTGGATGACTTGTATAGCGCCGTTTTTGTGAAAAATCACCTCAAGGGCGCTGTACAAATATTTCTTAACTAATTATGTACAGACAGATACAGAAAAACATACTTACCTGGCAGGTCGCTTCAGATGAACACAGTTTTAGAAAAATTTAATTTAATTATAGAGATGATAGTTTTACATGGTTATTTGTTTCTCCTTTTCTATTGATGTTACATTTATTAGATGATCAGTGGCACAAGAAGAGTTGGTATTTATTGAATTATTGGTATTAATTTTAGGACTGAAAAGTATTCATAAAATGAATTTTAGGACTCGAAAATATCTATAAAATTACTTTACTCGGCGTAAGAAGCTTTTAATAAATATTAACGTTTTTATTTATTTATTTTTTTATTTTACACTTTGGATGTTTACAGTGTTGCGGGCTGTGGACGCATTTGCGCACCGATGCGTGAGTTTTTAATTATATTTTTATTTTATTTAATGACTTTAGGTAAGTACTAACCGGCCAGCCTAGCTAAGCAATTTACAGGTGAATTTATGGATACGATTGTCTGAAAAGATGTGTTTTAAGTTTACTTCTGAATTCTGTTGAGTCTTTGATAATTCTTAAGTCATGCGGTAGTTCATTCCAGGCTTTAGGTCCTGACACTCTGAAAGCACGATCACCGAACTTAGTATTAGGTGTGCGCTTTGGTTCCTTCAACCTCCCGATAGCTGATGACGCTGCTGACCTAAGGGTGGACTGTCGTGAATTGGTATTTTCAGGAATACACAGTTCTGATAAGTAAGCCGGAGCCATTCCGTTAAGTGACTTAAATACCATCCAGCAGAGCTTGAACTGGATTCTTTCAGGACATTTGAGCCAGTGGAGATTTTGAGATGCTCTGAAATGTGAGAATATTTAGATACGCCGGTGATGAGTCCTGCTGCAGCGTTGAATACTGATTGCAATTTGTTAATTTGGTATTTGGGGAGACTTGCATATATTCCGTTGCAGTAATCTAGACGTGATACAACGTACGAATTGACAAGCAGTTTAGTTGCCTCTGTTGGCAGGTTTCTCCGTACTACTTTTATTTGCCTCAATTGAAAGAACCCTGTACTTACAGTTCTGTTTACTTGACTTTTAAGGGAAAAGTCTGCATCCAGATTGACACCGAGTAATTTAACACACGTCTTGGGAGTAATGTCACTTCCCGAAATATTTATTGGGGAGTTATCAATAATATGCTGACGTCTGCTTGTGGCGGTCCAGAGAAACTCAGTTTTTGACGGATTCAGCTTCAATCTATTTGAGGTCATCCAGCGAGTTATTGCTTCAAGACACTCAACTATGCGAGTTTTTAGTCTGTCTATTTCTTCTGGTAAGCAGTAGAAATAAACTTGCTGGTCGTCAGCATAGCAGTGGGATTGAAGACCGAACGATTCTATTATTTTAGCTACATCATTTGTGAAAATGATGAAAAGCAGAGGACCCAGAACGGACCCCTGGGGTACTCCAGATGAAAGGGTTGCATATTTTGATTGGTTTTGCCCTATCTTCACTGCTTGTAAACGATTGGTTAAATACGATGTCAGCCAATTCTTAACGCCACCGTTTAAATCAAAGGATTCTTCTAAACGTGTGATAAGAAAATCGTGGTCAATCGTATCAAAAGCGGCACTCATGTCTAAGACTGAAAGAAGTGCCAGCTTACCCGACTCTATGGCCAGAGTTATATCCGACAAAACGCGTAGTAATCCAGTTTCCGTTGAGTGGAACCTTCTGTATGCAGATTGATATTTAGTTAACAATTTATTTAAATTTAAGTGACTTATTATTTGTACAGCAGTAATTTTTTCTAGGATTTTAGATATAAATGGAAGATTTGAAACGGGTCGATAATTTGAAAGATCTTCAGCGTCCAATTGCGGTTTTTTTAATAATGGA
>JAHDVE020001456.1:0-18529 GCA_022606495.2 Halesus radiatus
TACTTTATTCGAATATAATATATCTCATAAACAGCGACATCTGTTTGCTGTAAATAAATCCCTTAATGTCTCCTAAAACTAAATAAGGAGTATTGAGCAGCGGTCCCCCAGTGGCGTACGCACGACTGCTCGGGGGCTAGAGAGAGGGGCTCACAGAAATATGGCATCATATCTGCGCAGTCATTCGGCCGTAATAAATACCTAAATAAAGCGCAAATAATACCCAAATCGCTCATCAGCGTTATAGCTTCCTGAGAATCCGCCGACACGACCGCCCGACCACCCCATTCCTCCCGCCGACCCCCCGTCTCTCCCGTCATCCCAGGAACCCAACCTTCACTATCTTGCTGACAGTGGCGTAGGAACGAAAAATGTACATTGTCAAATCAGCATTCTTCCTTCAGGGGTGTATAGACAATTCGCAATATCTAAGAAAATTTATAATATTGATATGTTTAGAACGAAGAGTGGAACTTGGCTACTTGAGACAAAATGTGACTAAATTACGCTACATGAAGTAACTTAGATAGTTGTTGGTGAACCATAAAACTGTTTGATCATTAAAAATCATGCAGTCCCAACTGTTCCTGATTTTACCGCAGCCAATCTCTCCATGGCCAGGGTTTACGTGTTACCTACATATTATCACTGAATAGATGGTACTATGATAATACTAACTCAATTAATCTTTTTTTTCTATTAATACTAACCTAATTATTCTATTTTAAATAATACTAACCTAATTAACTTTTTTTTTATAAATTAATACCAACCTAATTAATATATTTTTTTTTAATTACAACTAGCCTAATTAAAAAATTTTATACAAAAAAAATAACAAAAACTATTATTAATTAAAAAATTACTTTGTATTCCCCCTTTTATTAATATAAACAGATATCAACATATTTCGAAAGCGATGCTTTCTTCATCAGGAATATATAGAATATTATATAATATTAATATATTATTAATTAGTTTAGGTTAGATCAGGTTGTCAGACAAAGTTTTTTTTTTGTACTTTTAATGACTTTATCTTACTTTTAAAAAGTGTTCCAGTTCATACGTGTGTTGATTTATCTGGTCATAGAACAAATAATACACACTAGAAATGCCTTCCATGTAGATTTGAATGTAAACCGATTTAGCTTAGTGATGACTAAGTTCCTTTTGGTTCTAGCGCCGAGAGAGAGTCAATGAACATCCAGCGCTCTATCTCTCTTACACTACTTGACATCGTATTTGCCAACCATTTGATTTTGAATTTTTACTGAGAGAGCGAATTTCTTTGAATTTGATATTTAAGACCCGAATTGCCAGATTTTTGAATCTAGAAACACGCCCACATCGCATTTTTCGTGTTTTTCTTTATTCTATATTATCTAAATGTGTACATATATATTAAAAACTGTGATGTAAGGTGATAAAACAGTATTTTTACCCGTATAAAAAATAAAAGTGAGTCAATTTTTTCATATATACAGTCCCATGACAATTTATTATGGCCATCCTCACTTTTCCTCTAAATCTTAGTTTCACATTTTGTTTTTTTGTTTTTGTTTTTTTTAATAACATTTAAGGGGTGTGATGTTTCCCTCAAGATTGTGCTCAGAATGGATAATTTTCGTAGAGTTAGTTTTACCCTTTCCCATGGCTAAAAATACACAAAATAAGTTAAATTTGTATTTTTATTAATTAAATGACAAATCAATGAAAACGTAACAAAATCTTTAAAAATACCAAATTACGAGTACATATTATATTGGTTATTTAAATTCTGTACTAATAATAACTACTTTTTATACAAGACTAAATTAATCGAGAATAAAAATAACACGTGCGCACTCCACGGTGACAGAATATGAACTAACGTAAAACAAAATGTCTGCCAAAATAGCGGTGAACAGTTCAGACCATATTACTATTTTTTTTTAATTTTTGTGAATAAAATAAGTAAATAAATTAAGAAGAAACAACATGAGATAACAATATTTGCAGAAAAATAATAATATTTCGGGGTGGCCATATTAAATTGGCAGGGGACTGTAGGTAGGTACCTGCTATGAGGAGAAGATATTTTTTAAAAAATAATCGATACTTCTATTGTAGGTTATTGGAGTTACAAATACTAACTAAACATGTAGGGGAACTATATTACTACCCGGCTGCGCAGTGTTGTGAGGCGGGTCAAGGTAGGTTCTGTAGGAAGGAATTTATTAATGCGGGTCTTGATTATATGAAGGACAAAGGACCGGTAGGTCGTTCCACATGCGAGCCGTCTTACACAAAAATGAGTCGGAGAAACAACCCGCTCTAATGAAATCGGCATCAACTGTGAACGGGTGTTTCGCTCGTGTCCATCGATTTTTGCGTACGTTCACAGGTCCACACGGGATCAATGCTCCTAGTTCCATCGAGCAGGCTTCATTGAGATACATTAGAGATCGCAAACGGTCTGTTAACAACGGATTGTCAATCATTCGGACCGCCCTTCTTTGCATAGAATCGGGCAGGTTTATCAGATATTTTGGAACTCCAGCCCAGAGGTGGCTCCCAAATTCAATTGTTGGACGTAATTAAGATTTGTGCAGGGTTAGCTGCTTGTTTATATTAACACCACGCAGCAGGCCCCGGGGAAAATGATTTATCTCAGGGCCTGGTCGGTATTGAAGAATCTTCTAGCCCTATATACAAGAAGCCCAGTTTTTGGAAGCCATAGTTACTCGGACTTCTATGGAGCCTCACTACTTTAGCCGGTCTGAAATATTTACTCCGAGGATTTCAGCTTCTATGCTTTTTTTAAAAAAATATATTAATAATAATAATCATCGTTTACACTCAGCGAACGTTTTTCCAGGAATTCTGAAATTCTTAATAAACGCCACTGCCTCCTCCCTTAAGAATCTTCCTCCCCGGTGAAGGCTGCGATCCGGCGGGCGGCAGAGTGGGTGGTAGGAGGTGGGACAGAGCAGGGGCAATCTCCAGAGGGGAGGGGGAGGATATCACAGGACCGTATAAACCTGCAACCTCAAACAATGGACCGCACGGAATTTATTACAGTTTTCTCTGAAACCCATTTATTATTTCGTATTTTTTAAAAGAAAAAATCTGGTAAACTATGGAGCGGGGTCGTGCGAGTAAGTTTGTATTCTATGTTATTTTTTTCAATGGGTACGCACCACGCGTTCTTGTTCGGACAGAGAGAAATATATATACAGTTGAATATTGGCATTTAAATGAAAAAGACATTTCCCTATAACTGAGATTTTGTTTGTTTTTTTTTAATTCCCTTCCACCTTTCGAAACTAGAAATATGTTTTGGTTGTGAGAAGATGGTATTATGAAACTCACTCTAATTATGATATCCTCAAACGTTTTCTGCACATTCTTCATATTTGAGATAAACAAAGTAATTATTATTGATTTAATAAATATGACTCGACAAAGTTATTTTACATCATTTAAGAAATAAACAAATAATAATTGGTTTGTGAAACATAAGGTTTTTTTCTCCATTTCTTGTATTGGTTAATTGTTTACTCACGCGGGTCTATGGGTTGCCTCGGTAGCTCAGTACTGTATGGAATAGTTAAGACTCTGGAGTTCAAATCTTGATCTCTGTGATAACCTTTAAGTATTTCTCGTGTTATTTTCCACTAGGAAAATGACACAAAATTAAACTGACATCTCAAAAACAAAGTACATGGTAATCAAAAGTACGATGAACATCGCCAAGTAAAAATGGATGGTGAAATCTTGGAAAAGGCCAGAGTGGTAAATACTTTCAGTTTCGCCCTGGTGAAAGACCACCATTCAGAATCGAAACGTTGCTTGAAATGGCTTTAGCCGTGTTTTTTAACCAAATCGGAATAGCCAGGTACTTCCGAACCTCCCCCCCCCCCATCTCTTTACTCTTCCTCGATACCTTCCGCCTCACAACAATACCCCAATTGGGGATGCCAAGTCTCACTGGCTCCAGATGACTCTTGAAGAAAATGCTGATTTTATTGCTAAAAATATTTCTTTCCTTGGAATAATTAGGAAAAATTTCAATAAACTAACACAATAAACAAATTATGTAACATATAAAACGTTAATTATTGCTCAACACACAGACTACTGATCTAGTGTTCTCTATCTAAGTAATGTAGGTAGCTTTAAAAACTCAAAATTATCCATAATAGAGCAATGAGACAGATGTAATAAATATAAGACAATATATAAAATCATCAAATAATGTAATGGGGGTCATACAAAGTTTTTTTTTTTAAACACGTTAATTTTTATCAATTTACTACCACCTTACTTTAGAGACAAACTACATTACAATAATATATCTTGAAACATCCATATAACATCTACGTTCTTATATTAAATTTTCTTCAACTTTTCTTTTCTTTCTCCATTTTTATTATTGTTTACATATTAGGATTAAACTTACTCCGTTCTTTTTAAAATCTTTTGTTAAATTAAAATTATTTAACCATATAATATAATATATGTGCCTGCGTATGTCTCGACACAGGAATTTCCCAGTGAGACAGACATCGATCAATCCCTTTATAAAGATATTTTTTTTAAATCAATAATAATAAAGACTTCCACACCAGTGGCGTGCATTGCTCTAAAGATAGGATGTGTGTAATTTTTTTATTAAATATTTTAAAATAGCTTTTTATTGCCTTCTTCCGCTGATTGTTATGGCTATCTGAATAAATGAGCGTATAAGTTCCTTACCAAATACAATTTAATTATAATAATAATAATGATTTATTATCTTCTTTTTTTATAACAAAATAACAAATAATGATATCCTCACTGGGATTTCCCCTGCTGAGAATTTCATTTACAAAATATTAAATTGATGTGCTTGATGAAAAAACTAAAAAAAAAATTAATCGAGGTGTTTTAGGGCAGTTGAGTGGTTTCAATGTTAGTCTGTATTTGGTGTTAATATATTTTCTATTTCAGATCCCCCTATGTAACGTATCCAGTGTTTTATTAGATTTTTAAATTTATTATGGTTGTAATTTTTGAAGGATAGTGGGATTTTGTTGTACAGTTTAGTACTATAGTATAAGAAGGTTTTTGTCCAAATTTTGTGTTTGTGGTTGTTGTGTGTGTTTTTTGTGATTGTTGTTATTTGATCAATATTTTGTAGTATTTTTCTTGAGGTGGGCACAGCTTTTCAGTCTTTATGGACTACATGCCACTATTCCATATACATCATACAAGACATTAGACTGAAAAAAGCAAATCCTGAACACAAAATGGTTTACTGTATAAATACGTTAAAATGTATACCTTAGTTCCCAGAGAAATAAAAAATGTACGCGGATTAAGAATATTTAGAGTAAGGTGTAAAAAATAATTATTTAATAAGTATTAGAAATAAGCAATATGATAATTAAAATGTTAAAATATATGAGTTAGATAAATAAAACGCTGTTGCTATCCACACTATTGTCAAAATGCAAAGCGCGTTAACGTATCATTAACGCAGTACACTATGTAATGATGGTAGGGGTAGGTATTTGTTAAAAGAAAACCATTCAAAGTTTATCATGTAATATTGATAATTTGCAGCGTTCTCCCGCACATTTTCGAGATTGGGATAGATAATGAGCAAACACTAAAACATTTTTTGAAACCTAAAGATGAAGATATTATGATCCCACAACAACCATGGCATGAGTTCTCCATTGCAACCTTTCTTAAGATTGCATGCGTCGTTCATGAGAAAGAGGGAGACGTTATGACGGAGCTATCGGGGGCATAATTCTGTCAATAATGAGTACAACAAAATAATTAGCTTTAATTTTAGCGCGGTGAATCCACAAGTCTCGGGTAGGTGGATATTTGACAGGCATATTCATCATTATAATTTGCGCCCTCTCCCCACCCGCGCCCATGAGAACCTCCACACGTGACCCACCCGGTGGGGTGCACTGTGGGGTGCACGGTAGGATGTGAGGCGCGGCGTGTGTCAGGTCCACTCGGCTGTGTGTGATCGTCCGCACCGTCCGCAGTTAATCGCTTTAATAAAAGTGAGCGCGATGACGCCGTGCGGGCAAAACCGCAAGCACCCTTAGATAATTAGATAGATAGCCTTAGAACTACTCGTAAGGTATGTATAGTCTTATCAGCGAGTAGTTTTGGCAGTGTTCAAACATATTACTTATAAGGTAGGTACCTACATAGTTTAGATCAAGGGTTCCCACCCTAGTTAAATATGGGAACTACTTTCTACCGTAATTTTCATGAGTATCGATTCCCAACAAGAATCTTGTAAGAAAAATTGTTCTCGAAACTTTTACTATTGAACCGCTTCATCAACAAATAAGCACGAATCTAGCAAAACCAATTGGTCAAGATTATTTTTTTTCACTCATGCTTGTAAATATATGAATATAAAAATTACTTTCAAAATTAACAATCGTCCAAATTTTGCTCCGCGAGGGACCGATCGATCCCGATCGATCGCGATGATGATGAAAAATGATTGCCCGATTGGACGAAATTTTGTCCAAGTGGACAAAATTTGGAAGTGATGTCCGAAAATGGGTATCCAATTGGTTATCCATTTTGGACAAAAGACAAAAGGACTAAATCCAAATAGACAAATGTCCTAATGGACAAAACGAATCTACAATTGGATAAAATATGTTAAAAACTGCATATTACTTCATTCAATATCCACCATGTTTTACCATCCAATACAATTTTCGCAATATTAAATTTATCGTATTTTAAATATATTTAATCAAATTTCACATCTTTCAAATTTATAACTATAGCCCGTTTATTTTACAACATAAATAAATATTTTTCACCATATGTTTTCATTATAAATAAACATTTTCCATCACATTACGATTTACCATGTATTAGTAAACATGGCGGTACGTCCTTCATCAAATTTATAATATTTTTTCCATATTTTTATAATTTTTAATAATTTCTCATCCACATACAAACTTGGAACTCTTTTTTATGAACGTAACTTACTAACCATTACGCCGTTTCACCGCAGAGGCAGGCAGAGAGGATGCCATCAACAACTTAGTCTTGGCGCACGTCATGAATGTACTACTTTTGATATAATAAAAAAAATACTACCTACTTACTTGCAATATAAAATACATTATTCCATGAATAAAAATATCCCTGTAGGCAGTTAATTAATGAAATCTATATTAAAATCAATAAAAATCAGAATGAATCCGGCCAAATCAATTAATATTTTTAGCCTCCTGCATAAATTCCGTAATAATAACATACCTACATACAGTCCAATCAAATAAATACTCCCTTTTTCATCGCTGTTTCAAAGGGTTTCATGTATAATTCCATTTACTTCCCGGATATTAATTGTTGCAAAATTAATTCCCGGTACGGCGGGCCTTTGCGCCTGCGCCCGCCCTAACTTCGCCTACCCAACTCTGCCGTCTCCCGCCCTGCCTCCGCCTCCCCCCCCCGCCCTACCGATTTCCCCGTCCTCCCCGCCCCCGCCCTAGCAACGGACGCGCGGGCGGCTCACGCAACTTTACGCATAAGCCATAAATCAATTCGCTGCAATACATTGTGCGAATTTAGGCTGCGCTGTCTGGGAATCCCAAAAATGGGACACTAGTTTGTTTGGACATTTATTTGTTTATCAATTACATAGTATGTGTTGAATTACGAGTGGGAATCCCAAAAATGGGACAGGAGTTTGTTTGGACATTTATTTGTTTATCAATTACATAGTATGTGTTGAATTACGAGTGGGAATCCCAAAAATGGGACACGAGTTTGTTTGGACATTTATTTGTTTATCAATTACATAGTATGTGTTGAATTACGAGTGGGAATCCCAAAAATGGGACACGAGTTTGTTTGGACATTTATTTGTTTATCAATTACATAGTATGTGTCGAATTACGAGTGGGAATCATAAAAATGGGACACGAGTTTGTTTGGACATTTATTTGTTTATCAATTACATAGTATGTGTCGAATTACGAGTGGGAATCCCAAAAATGGGACACGAGTTTGTTTGGACATTTATTTGTTTATCAATTACATAGTATATGTTGAATTACGAGTGGGAATCCCAAAAATGGACCACGAGTTGTTTGGATATATATTTGTTTATCAGTGTTTGTATCTCTCAACTTGTGTGATACTTGCTAATATCTTGATATTTTTATTATATTATTTAATTGCTATTATGTAATTGGAATCTGTTATCACTAAAATAAAACTGTTTTACTGTTTTCATTATAGTGATAACAAATTCACAAATATTTTTTCCAACTTGTGTACATTTATCACAACATGCATGCACCTGTATTGTTCTATTATTGCGCTACCATCTGTATGATTTTTTTTGTATTAAATAATTTTGCTGAACTAATCTCCTGCTGACAAGCTACTTATAATAGCTTAGCAGGCACAAACTCCCACTGTATGAAAAATAATATTAAACAATAAAAATGGCATAGTATATGTTGAATTGAACATAAAATGTAAACATAAAATGAACAAAAAATGTAAACACACACACACACACAAAACAGGTTTTCCATAACAACATACATCGTAAATACAGTTAAGCTACCAGTTTTCCTATAAGCTTCCTTTACACGATACTTATTTCATTACCGATCCACATATGGAAACCATATCCGGACCCGTATGAAAAATCTTTGCTTTACACGATCATTATTTTCATACATACGATTTCGTACAAATATTATGCACGATAAAGTTACCATTAAAGAAGAAATTATGTTTTCGAATGGTACTTTAAAATATAAATAATAAACGTTAAAAATGGCAACACCTAAAACATAGATAATTTGAAAGTATCTGTCACAAAATGTCAACAAATAATAATAAAAAAAACACCAAATGCACAACACCTACTAATAAAACACAATATGTAATTAATACAGTATATTTATTATGTTCAAGTTTAATTTGCAGAACTCTAAGTTTTAATTTCTGCTAGGTAATTTAAACAGCTGTCACGCGTATTATTAATTATCAAACAGAATTTTTTTATAAATCCTTTTTTAAATTGAATAATATTGGCAATTATTAAATTTTAAATAATAAAAAAACACAGTCTAGTTAGTCTACCCATAGTCTTCTTCAGAATATTTTACACCTATATCGAAGTAAACACGCAACATTTCCACATTATTGGCAGATGTGCAATAATTCTCGCCATCAAACTGGACGAAAATCGGTATTAAAATAAGTCATTTTTCCATACCGAAACAATAAAGCGTATCTCATATTTAGGAATTTTCTAGAAGAGTAAAAAAACTGTTTTTTTTTGCCGGATTCTTATTAATTTTATTACATGTTTCGCTAATGGGGTAAGAAAAATGCGTTATTAAAACTGCATTTGCGTAATAAAATGTATAAGAATCCACGGTTAATTAGTTAGTTAGTTAGTTAAAAATAAAAAATAAAACAGTTTTTAGCTCTCCTGAAAAGTTATTAAATTTGAGATACGCGCGTTTATTATATGAGCAACGATTTGACATCTCGCAATAGCTAGTACATGAAATAATTAACATTCCGATCTGTAAACAATTGTGTTTACCCTGAAGTTCCAGATGGAAAAAAGGTATGCAAATTTCATGGAACCAGAACTCTCAAGTTTTCGTTGCTTCCGCACAGATTTTCTGCACTTTATTTTAACATTTTAAAGAACTTAGTTACCTTCATACCTTGGAATGAACTCGGAATATCACCTTGAGACATCATTATTCAACGATAAAGCTGCATACTGATGAACTACAATTAGTAGAAGGGTTTATAATCATCAACCTTCCATGTATTAACCGTCTTTAATTATCCATATGTTATTAATTACGTACGACCTAAGAAGGAACCAGAAAATAATATAATTAATAGTTTTAAATTAAATGTATTTTTAATGATGAAAGTACTTCATGTATTTAGCAGTTGCATAGATCAATAATACCAGTGGCATGCAGTTCATAACGACTGAAAAGCTGTGCCTACCCTAATAAAAACGAACCATTAAAAAAAATAAAAGATTTTTTAATCAAAATCACAAAGCAAATAATACATTGGGATTCCCTAACACGCAAGGGGAAGACACCAAAATAATGAAGGTTAGGGGCGAACTAGACGTGCCGCCAATTCAAGTAAAACAACAGATAAGTAAAAAGGTTCGGTTTGTTCACAAATACCAAAAATTTTGTTAGAGTACTTAGTTTGACCGGTTTTTAAATGATTTATAAATTGCTTGCCTTAGTCAAAATCACGCAAAACAAACGTGGACGGCAGTAAACTAGGCCGGTGCCAAAATGGGCGAGACGTGACCTTTTCCTCCAGCCGTCGAAATGGTACGTTAAGGCGAGCCTGTTCATTCGACGTCAGTGAACAAATGTTTTTTTTCCAGAAACTTTTCATATTTTTCAAATTGTTATATGACAAATTAACAGTTTTAGTAAGATAATAAAAGAGCCAATAAAAAAAATCAATATCTAATTTATAAACAATACAGACCATTTCACTGTGCAAAATTTGTCCTGATAATTAAGTATTAAGTAGTTAAGTACTGCTATGACTATCGACCTCAATCCATTGAATTACTAGCTGAACGTCCAACCAATCAACCAAGTCGTCGACCACCAATATAAAGATGCATTAATTTTATAATGCGTGTAAGCAGAAAAAAATATTTATTGGTATTCTTTTTTGATATATTTTCCTTCTCTATCTGTCTCACTGGGAAAATTCCTGTGTCGAGACAAAAGTAGGAGGTACATAAATTATTTAATGAAATAAAAAATAATAAATAAGAACAAACATATGGCAGTTAAACTAGAAGATATTATTTGGGTGTATAGAGGTTAGGTTGTACACATATATTATTGTAGAAACTGTGATCATGGAATTAATCCATTGGCAACTTTTGTCATGTGGCAATACTGACACGCGCATTCGTGTTCAGCAGCGATCGAAATGTCGGACCGTTTGAAAAAACGAACTGACATTCGACTTCGTGTGACGTTGGCTTGCAGTTCATAATTCATAATCCCTACATATTAAAATCTCCCGCGTTTGTCTAAAGCGAAATAAAGTTGATTTGTTGATAGGAATTCTATTAATTTGAATATTCGATCCCATCCTTTAAAGGCACCCAGATATTATGTTTTGGAAGTTTTATAATCCAGTTAAAAGTAAGTAAATATAAAAATAAAAGTTGGATTGCATATGCCTAGAGAAAACTCATAGATTCAAAATTGAGTAAACATGTCTAACGGCCGTTCTTCCCAACCCTACCTAAGCAGCTGTTGACCCGAAATTTTGCCTTAACACTGTTCAAATGCACAAATACGCACTTCCCAAGGAAATTCTCGATCAAATTTATAATCAATTTAGCATATCGATTTGTGTAGATTAAGTTCCCCTCAACAGGGGAATAGTTATAAAAAGTGTTAACACGGTGAAAAAATGTCGCCAAAATGTCAAATGTCATTATTGGTTAGCGATCTATTTTACACGATCCAAATAATGAATTACAAAGATTTATTTCCGTTTTTCGAATGTCAAAAATATGTTTTTTGTATGTTTGAAAAACTTCAAATTTCAAATGTACGACACGAATAATGTCCTTTCAATGTTATGTTATTGTCTATAAAAAGTAAGCGGGCACTATTTTATTGACTATGAAAGTAGACGGGCACCTTCATAGATAATTTACGATATTCAACGATAAAAAAAATTGGTAACAGGCAAATAGAGCGTTGCTGAACAAAACACTGGGTTGAGCGGTGTCTCAGGTTGATCATTCGAAAAATTGGGAAGAACGTCCGTGAAAATGTGTTTTACAGTAGTTTTATTTCATGTTTAAATTAATCAGTGTTTCTATTTGTCTAGTCATAGCTGGTAATGTATTGTATAATTTGCATTCTATGTGTTTAAAGTGTCTTTGTCTAAAAGGTTCGAAAGAAGTTTTGGCAAAGGGAGTTTGGAGCAGTTCTTATTTGTGGTTCGTGTATTATGCAGAGTTTGTGTTGATTCGTATTGTGTTTTATTGTTTTGGTGCAAATTAACCAGAATGTTTCTTGTAAAGAGCTGCTTTATGTCCGTAATACGAGTATTTATGATAATAATAAAAATAATAATACTTGGACGATTTATATAGGGCCGTTTTTGTGAAAAATCTCCTCAAGGGCGCTATATTGAAGATCGTATCAGTACTGGTAAAAAGAGGGAGTTTCAGTTTTTTTTAAGATTTCTTTGTAGGTGTAAGTATTAAATTAATTCATTCGATTTAATAATTGTGGTATTATGATTGTTGAAAAAATGCTAATTAAGTACTTCAAATTTGATCAAATAAAAAATCTTGATAGAGAATGTTTAAGAATCTATTATTTTACATTTTCCTAGCCCTATAAAGCTTCTAGTCACTCCGCGCTCTCCGCGTGGCTAGAACTTTCACTCTCCGCGCACGCAGTAGCCTACCTAGTGCCAGTACCTACCCTCCATACATACACACAGAGAATACACAATACGTACTCCGGCTAGGCACCTACTCCAAAGCGGGAGAAGCAAACAATAGATTCGTTTCCACGGGAATCCGAGGCACACCAGACGTTTTCAAATGTAAATCATTTTACCCATTTACCTACCTAGCGATACGTTGATACATTGACCCCGACAACAATAGAGATTTGTTGATACTTTTGTTAGCATGTAGATAAGGCCTTTTGCAGTTTCCCGGTTCATACTTATTGGTGTTTTGTTGCATTGTGGATACTCTGACTATTTTGATATCTGGGTCGATTGGCTTGGTATGTGAACATATTTTCGTTTCCTTGCAAGCTCATAGGTCAGTGTTTTATTTCTGGCACGAAATGAAACGGAGAAGAGATTAGGTTATACGTACTTACAATTCAAAAATACTTTGCATAATAAGGAAGTCCAGTAAAAAATATTACGACTTTTGATTGATCAGCAAATGCCGAATCAGGATATATAAATTTTATTATATGTAAATACGTAAAATTTATAAATTGTTATTTAAGAGTGAATAAAAATCATCTCATCAAAATACCTTATTATGTTGGGACCATTGCATTTGGAACATCTGACGTCACGTGAGTATTCTGTTTTTGGATTGGATTGGATTGGAAATTTTTATTTTTCGATTTTGTTTTGTATTTTAAAAATGCGTTTTGGCGAAATTTTAACTTAATTTGGGTGACTTTAAGCTCTATAATTGTTGTTCATTATAAAAAACTATTATTAATGAAATAAATTAGAGTATTCATGACCAAACCAATTATCAATACGGATATTATGATAATGTTAATGCTCAATACTATTATTATTTTTTTAGTTAAAGTTTCTAAAAAGTAACAGAATTTTCTTACTCATGTTTAGTTATGGTTAACTATCGATAGAACATAAAATTATGTACGGTAAAGCTCATCCTTGTTTTGACATTTGACAATCTAACCTCAAAACTGATCAAAACCGACCAGTCATAGATTTTGAGCGTTTAGGCGGGTTTGAAAGCTGACTTTGGAAAAAAAACGAAATATGCTGGTATTTTAGTTTGAAAGTAATTATCGATAAAAAAATAAATAAATAAACAATTGAACCCTAGTTCCTTATTACCCGTACAGAATTAACAGATAAATCATTTGTAGAATTTCTTAAGTTAGCAAACAGCAAAGTGTGTATTTTTGGGTGCTGACCGCTAAAGCGAACTGCCGACTTTTGGTAAGTGAGTGCCGCCAATATTCGGAAAACTGAAAACATTTGAGGACGACCTATTTTCAAATCTTGGCGCCAGAAAGCTTATAAAGAAAAAGAAGATGTAGTAATAATAAATGTACAAGCCAAAGTAGAAAAACTTCGCAGCTAACTTCAACTTTAATGACACTCATTCTCAGAAATTCGTCTTTAACCAACAGTTGGCCTATTAATATGTCTACTTTACGTTTAAAAGAAAACATCATATTGTCATTTCAACTCTTCGTCTGTTCCAAATTCAACGAAACGAACATCTTAGGTATACTCAAAGCATATATTTTTTAAATAATTAATAGCAAGGGCGATTCTATCTGGCCTAGTGTCAACACCCACATTGAAAAGTCTCGACGCCGAATATTTTACCCCCTTGTTAATAAAGCTTTAGTATATAAAATTGGTTTTTATCGACCGACAAGTTGATGCTCGTGTCCGTACAAACCCCGTCACGGTCAATAAGAAATATCAAATTCATTTTAAAAAGGGTTTCGTATAACCTCAAAAAAGGGCTTACCGAAACACCCGTGTTTTCTGGGACAAAATGAATTAATAATTAAATTACCGCTGTCAACACCGTCCTTACGAGGGGTCCAAAACAAATCGCTAATGAAGCTTCGTTCTGCTTTACAGCTCTCGGCTCAAAAAATATAACTCATGGGACAAAGCAAGGTGTGCTATCGAACGGCCTTCTAGGGATGGTCACTGCTTTTTTATGTTTAATCTATGACGTTGCTGAATTACTTATACATTAGCAATTATTAATTTGTGAAGTGGTGTACCTACATAACACGTGTTTTTTTGTTTGATGGAAATAGGTTATTTCGAGCTGCTGGAGTCGAAGATGCTTTTAAACAACAAATCGTGTAGGAATTCTGAATTGAACCATCCTAACAAAATTTAATTTATCGGGAAAGCAGATTGAAGAATGGTCAAATCATTATTTTTTATTAACATTTTTACTCCTTCAATCTCTTTTGTTCAAGTAGAAAATTTGAATAGTATGGAACAATGTGGCGTATTGCCTGACAGATTTTGTAGATTTGAAAAATTCAAAACTCTTGGTGGATATGACTTTGCAAGCTGAAAGCAAAATTCAAAAAAGAAAAAGTAAATTTCGTTACTAGAATTTTTGCTACTTCATACAAATAGATTGTCTGCTATATTATTGAAAAACATTGTCGTTAAATCAGAAAAACAAAAACACACGAAGATGTAGAACAACATATTCGCAATGGCGTGCACAGAGTTTGTAATCGGGGTAAGCAGTACGAAAATTGATATAAAAAATGACACCACACAACACCTTACGTGCAAATTTTCCCTAAGAATGGCCAAGCTGCGGGCTGTAGCCAATGTTGGTTAGGATCAAATATAAAAAAAGGCTTTATTTATGTACATTCCAAGGTATTTAGAAAGTTTCCATCTTTTTTCCGCGAAATAAATACAAACAATCTTTTAAAAGAAAGCCAATATGATATTATCATTATTTTGTAAAAAAGATTGTTCTAACTATTAGATGTACCATCAGATGGCACTGATTGCTATATTCTCTGGCGTTGAGGAAAAGCAGTGCTTTTCAGGCACTAACACAAATTAGTTGTCCCTTGACGCGCATCACATACACTTGTACGTTTGAATGAATAGAATACATTCAACACTCAAATATGACGTATACGTCATTTTGCATACTTAGTTCCTGCCTTTGACACGTTTACATGTCTATATAGACGGATCGCTTCTGCATATTACCATAGATACTCGTATATTTATGTGTTTGGTCGATAGTTAACTATCCGAAAACAGTGTGCAATGAATAATGATTATTATTCATTGCACACTCTTTTATTTCTGATTATTATAGCTTAAATCTAATAATGTCAACAAACGTTTTGTTGCTAGATCTAATCCGAAGGTTATTGAGTTATAGAGTTTTTCCTGTTTTATACTAACAGATGTCTGCTTCATTATTAAGAATATGTACTATACAGTGCAATACATTATAGCATATACGTTTAAAATCTCAATAAATCGAGTCGCATCCCTGATATCAGATGCAATCTAATCGCAGAGCATTCAGGGGTGCGATAATCGATTGGTGTTTATTAAACGGTGACCAGTCTTTGTGTGGCTCAAATGCGTGCCAGGGTTACAAAACTTGATGGGTGATGGATCCGGAAACTGTTAGGATGTAGGTACTGGTCGTTAATGATCACGGGTAATCGGTAATCACATCCATTTGTTCAGGGTTCGATAATTTCGAATCGGGTTATAAGGGGTGATGATGTGTTCCACCGCACGTCCAGCTTCATATTGGGGTGTTGATTAAATTGATTCGCTGGTGGTAATTCACCAAAATATTACAATTATTGGACCGTTCCCCAGATTGGGAAGAGTGTAGAAAAGGTAATCGGTTGTGGTGTTCAATTCTTGAACCATGTGGTGCTTCCTTCTCATGTTTGAGACAACGTTTCGGACAGCTTTGCCGTGTTCATTTGTCTTGATGATGGATACTGAAAACTTCAACAATTCAAAAACAGCCAACTCGATAGTAATAAGTAAGTCAGACAAAACACTAAATTTAGAACTTATGATGTTTATGGATGCTAATTTTAGCCTTCAAATTATGATTTTTATAAATGACATTCGGCGGTAGATACTCTCAGTTTCACCCTGGTGAAAGATCGCCATTCAGAATCGACAAGTTGCTTAAAATGGCATTATCCGAATTTAGTGATCAAATCTGAATGACCGGGAAGTTCCCAACCTTCATATGTTCGTTACCTGAAAGGGGGTTTGTTTCCTAACCAAAAGGCCTATTCTCGTTCTTTTTTAAGGAAAATTCCTTATCCTTTTCCTTTGGCTTAAAGACTTATTGCTTAACTGCGGTTCCGGTTCTCTCAGATGATAGCTGCCATTCAGCGAACGACAGTCATAACAAATATGGATATTTGCGTAGTTTTAAGAAACAAACAAAACTTGTTTTGTATGAATTGACTTTTAACATCATTAGTGAGTTATTTGCCGCATAATAATGCTACTAAATTAACCGAATTTACGAAATAGCGATGTTGGTAAAGTACATGTGCCAAAAGCCCGAAATGTCAGATAAAAGTGATTTTAATTCTAAAAATTATAATAAACTACACGTGTAAAAAATTAATAATAGACTGCACGTGTTGAGTATCTGTTGTGCACCTATAATTTTTAATAGTGCTGTGATAATAAAACAACAAACTCCTTTAAAAATGTATTGTCATCGACATGTTATCGGAATCGCATTTAAGCAAAATATCTTTAAGCCTAAAGAAAACGATGAGATTTTATCTTTAAAAGAACCAGAATAGGCCTCCAGGTCCAAATAGGCATTGCTTTCCAACCTATCCCTTATTTTCACCTTCTCCTCTCCACTAAATTCAGACTAACAACATTTCCAAAATAAGAATGCCATGGATCCGACCCTATACTCTGAAATCTTGATGATAATTATCGTAAAATCTTATACGAGTACATGTATTTTATGTGATGTTATATAAATTTACCATGTAAATTGTGGCAAGTTGAAACAACCGGGAAAGAAAAGGGCAATACACAAACAAATATCACGAACTGAAAATATAATGGATTAGAGTTGGAACTATTGCGTGTTGGGCGTACCATCGTGTCATAGTGACATTACGGAATGATAAAAGGAAACGCGTGCGTCAATAGAGATTATAACCGCATCACACCTAAAGTGCCAAGCGATGGATTTCTCTTTCGGTTACGTGACCATGGCACGCGATTGTACTCTTTTGCATTTTCAGTCGGAGAAAAACCTAAAATGACCAAGTGGGTGTCCCAGTGGAAGCCAGAGGAAGACGGTGGATAAACTGCGTGGAAGAGGATTGTAGCAGGACGGGAAGAATTTAGGAGTCCAAGGCTCGGAGGCGAATGGCGAGGGACCCCGCAGCTAGTGGAGAGAGATTTTTGGAGGAGGCCAAACCCTACCCCGGGTTTAGCGCCATGATGAGCCGTTTGTAAAAGGTTTTCCTAACAATATATTATAGCTTTAATTAATAAAGTTTTAAATGAAAATTATAATTACATTAAAGTTATAAATAATAATAATAATATCTTTATTGTAATTAAATTTAACTATAACTAAAAGACATGTATAATATAATAATGTAAGTGTACAGTGGTTTATAAAGTAAAATAGAAAATAATATAATAACAGTTATAGTTGAAGTTTCACATAACCCGCCTCACTAGGCTAGCCTGTGTTGAGGCAGTAATTTTTCAAATTATTTTATAATTTAAAATATCTATGAATATACACTTATATTAAGATACGCTTTGTAAATCGTAGAACCAATAATTTCGAATTTGGATGAGCGCATCGGTAAATGCCCTATCATCACTTTTAATCCAATTTTTTACATTGCGTTTGAATATTTTTTGTGAATCAGATTTTTTTATGCTAACCGGTAGAATGTTGTAAATTCGTATCGCAAGGTACCTAAAATTCCTTTGCCCAAAAGTAGTATGAATTACAGGAATTTGGAGTAAATCTTTGTTGGCATTTCTAGTAATACGAGTGTTTACTTTTTTTCACCATTATATTATAACTGCTAATTCAAATCTTTTCGCTATTTACTCTCTTTTTTCATTATTTCAACAGCTAACTCTGTAACATTATCATGTAAACATTCTCAATTTGTATTGCTTAAAGGAGAAGTGTCGTATTGTAATTTGAATT
>JAHDVE020001457.1:0-162172 GCA_022606495.2 Halesus radiatus
TTGAAAGGTCAGACATGCCATCCACCATGTAGCTTTCTTACGTATCTAACCAATCACCCGCTGTTGTGTAGTCGCCATCTTGAATCCTAAATGTTGGAACACATTTTTATGATTTTTAAATTTAAGTCATCGTTTAGAATTCAAGATGGAGTATCATTTCAAAATAAACATGCATTCGTATTTACACTACAAACCGTCTGGTTACAAAAAAATACTTTTTAAGGCGATCCACTTCCTAAATTCTAACGAAATCACATACTCCTTATGCAGGTGGCGAAAATTTTGAAATACACTTAATACCGACAGCGTGTTATCGGCCAAAATGTTTGTTATATTTTATATTATAAAGCTCAGTATTAAATAAAAATACGGTCATTTTCTAGAAATATTAATTTGCCACAATGAACAATACAATAATATCGGAAAAACGGTTTGTAAGTAGAAGATTTAGCGCTTTATTTTTTTTTTAAAGTCGTATACTGTATTTATTTCTTGGCTTATAAAAATACTCTTAAAAGAAAGGCCATGGTGCGGTTTACTTGCAGTATTTAATTAAATCGTCTATGATGTTTCTAGGCTATTGAACTTTCAAACTAAAAACATAGGCCATAGATTTGGAGCGTTTTGGGCGGCTTTAAAAATTTTAACTGTTGAATTTTTTTTTTTAGTATGAAAATTAACTTATAAAAAAAATATATCAGTATAAGTTAGAACTTCATTATTGATTTTTATAATATGGATTGGAATTCCTTATTATGGAGAATATTATCATTGATTGTTCATGTCACCTAAAGTGCAAGAATTACAGTTGACAATAACTAACATAAGCTTTAAGTAATACATTAAATCTAAAGTACATAGCTTCAAAACCTATTTGACTTGTACGGTTACAGATCCGCTGAATAGTTATGGGCTGCAACCTTCATGGTGAAGATTGGTTTGATGAAAGCCAACTACCGATAGGAAAGGGCACAAGTCTGGGTACCCATAAGGTTTTTGAGTCAGTACCATTTTGTATATAAGAAAAGTCGTAAATCGTAAACTCTAAGATGAAAAAACTCTCCAAATAACATTTTCTGTAGGGGAGTATTGAAATCGCTCTGTCTGACTTTGTTGTTTTATACTGAAGTTTTAAACATCGATCAATTAGTACCTAAGCTTAAATAAATATAAATTCTTTTCTGATTGGAAGAGATACGGGTATTTCCCGTACGAATAAATCCCGCTCCGAGCGCGCCGTGTGTCCGTATACCCGGATAGTCGGGTAATCGCATCAACATGGCCAATCGCCCCGCCCGATCCGGCCATTCGGGTCTAGTCACCTGAGAGCATTAGCTCGCCGCGCGGAGATTACAAGGCGGGTGTTTGAGAGCGACCGCAACGGGGAGGGGTGGTTTCTACACCCGCTATAGACAGTAGTGGACGCGGCTAATTGTTAGATAGGTGAGGGTGATTATTTGCGGATTGATTAGGAAAAGAATTCCTTCTTTGAAGTGTTTGAATATAGTGTTTTATTTTTATAACAGTTTTGTAAAGGTAGGTTTTTTGCCAGGTAGAGATTCGAATAAAATAAGGTTACATTTGTATAGCAGTTGTGCGTTATTTTGCTTCTAGTGCACAGTTTTATAAAAAACTTTAAAGTAATTTTTTTTTCTTATGAAGCGATAACTTTGTATTGTGACATTATGATTTTAAAATAAAACAATATTTTTTTTACATAATACTAAACTATACAATACACATTGTACAGATTGTTGCAAAAGGGTAGATAAACGCCCAGAGGGGGGCGGAGTAGTATATGGCGGACTAGGAAGGAGTATACTTTGTCAATTGGGAACATCTTTAGTAATAGTACACAACTGCTGACCCTGTACAAATCGCAAGTGCGCCCCACTGCAGAATTTGGTGACCACATCTGGTCGGGAGCTCCAAAATATCTGAAAAAAACCCTCGACTCTGTGCAGAAACGAGCGGTGCGTTTGATAGATTCGCCTATCTTAACAAACGGATTGTAATCTTTGGAGCACAGACTTCAGGTGGGAATACTGTCCTTGTTATACCGGTATTTAAATGGAAGGTGCTCTGAGGAACTAGCATCATTGATCACTTCGGCACCGGTGCATAGTTGGGAAACATGCCAACTCGGTTAATATTTGTCACGTGAGAACGGGTCGCTTCCACGACTCGTTCTTGTGTTCAACAGCTCGGCTGTGGAATGATCTGCCGGCCTCTGTGTTTCCTCCCTAATACAACATGGGTCTCTTCAAGGCCAAGGTTCACTCCTTCCCATCTACTAAAATATCCTCTAAACAGCATCCCCAAAGATAATATTAGCCTTGAAAGAAATTATTTCTATCGGGGCCTCCTGTGTGGAGTTATTGTAAAAAAGGGCTTTTTATTTAAATTGACTTGATTATTAATGAGTCTACTATTATTATTTGTGGCATTCCATAACTCTAATGTTTTTAAATTATCTAGTCTAATACCGATTCCATCTTTATGCTGTAAACTAATGATTTTGTAACCCCATTCACAACAACAAATGCAAACAAATGAACAATATATTAGGACAAAATTACACAACATTGAAAGATATAAAACAGGAGCCAGTTTGTGTTCAGTTGTAAAATAAGAACATTCTCAGTTTACGTAAAAAGTACAACAAGGAGAAATAGGAAACTAAACAATTACTGAAGGTTTCAGTATATCTCGACTTATTACTTACAAATGATATCCTCCACTAAACGATTTTGACCCTTCCTTCCCTTCTTCAGAAGTCGCTGGTATTATAAACTAAATCTGGTATTATGCATTTTATTATAAGCACAAAATTAAAGTGATTAAGGCAGGAGAAATGGTGACAGGGGGTATAGGCAAAATGGCTGATCGAGACAACTCTACGTCTTGTGTTATTGTTGCTGTGTTTTGTTTAATAATGATCTATCGTATTGTGACTTATTTCTAAAAAATACGATAAGACAGCATGAAAAGATTCTTAAGTTGTAACTTCAATGATAATATGCTCCATACTTATTATTTATTACTTAGGTGATATTCGTGAACAAACTTTGTAATAGATATTAATAAAAAATAAAAATAAATCATTAATATGTTATAAATATACCTAACAAGAAATTTTCTGTCTGACAGTATTTGCCTACTGTAATACTTTCAGACAGAATTGAGGTGCCTACATATGTATTTCTTTATACAGGTGATATAATTTTTCTATAAAATTGTTTTGATCTTTTTAAATGTGTGTAAAAGAAATGGTGTCCTAAAAATGTTGGAAAAACACATAAACGATAAAATAAAATCAGCTAATAAATCTACCCCATGCTTGGTAGAAATATCCGGTTATCAACGGTCAGTAAATTACCCCTTTACAAGTCAACCATAAGGACAGGTTTTACATACGCCGCACCGATAATAGGTATACGCAACTCACCATCATATTAACAAACTGCAAATCCTGCAAAACAAAGCCATTAAAATAACATTGAATGCGCCGAAGTGGTTCAGGGTTAACACTCTAAACTATGAATCAAACATTACTTTGATAAAGGATCTTATAGTATCACATTCTGAAAATGTTTTTGTCGGAATAGCCGGACATAAAAACCCACCAATAAAGAATATCACTAAATACAACGAGAACGAAATATTTAAATACAAAAATCCAAAATCAATCCAAGGAAAAGGTAAGGAGCAAAATTCTGCCCCTAAAGTTGCAGTATAGTTAATATGTTTCAAATCATTCGCTCACTACCAACACAAACCAAAAGTAAAGTATCATTAGGTAATCATGTTTTTAATTATACTAGAGTCAGAAAACTTTTAGTTTAGGAACTCTGTATACAATTCATAACAAAATCAAAATGAAATGGAGTGGTAAATTGTAATACCTACTGGCTTGTTTGCCGTAAAGGTACCCACATAGTATCTGATTTCATCGCGCGCTATGTTGTACGTACAAAGGCACTGACATTTTATTATTAACACTATTCTCAACAACCCTCGATCTTAGAGAAACGATTATCTTTTTATAAGTGTTTGCAACCATTGAGAAATGTATTTCTGATCGAACGATTCTCTCCACGGAGCAATTCAGACAAATGCAATGAGTCTCGCCAAGAGAGACCGACAGAAGAGTATTTCTTTAATTCCGCCCATTCCCATCATTCCTCTCATTCCTCTCATTCCACTCCTCACTGCAGAGCAAATACACATGAGTGCATTCGCAAATAATTGCAGAGTCTTGTAATGGCGAACAATACCCGTGTTTAGCTTACCCTCCAAATGCCATTAGTTAGTTTTCTAATTCAACAAACCTCTTATTATCTTTTTCTCTGTTTAATTTACAACGACTTTCAACAAATGTGTGTCTGGTAAAACATGTCAATACTATTTACTATTTATTTAGCTACTCGCAAATACCAAGCAGATACTGAACTATCACTTCAATGAAACACAATGAATTATTTTATTTACAAGTTTCTTAACATTATCACATAACGTCATCAAATTTCTACTTAAACAAGTTTTCTTGCTTTTTTTAATTTAGTGAAATCAAATTTAATAATTTAATTATAAAGTCCTGTAAATATTTTTACTTTTTATTATTGTGACAGCTGTTTCGCCGCTCAAGACGGTAAATACTGTCATTTAAATACGGGGAAAACACACTATAAATGTACAAACCTCACAGAGTTGAGAATGATCATTATTTTCTAATTAAATCGGTTTTACCGATAGTGAATCATTATTTTTTAAAACCCGTCCAAATTTGAATTTTGGGGGAGTAAAAAAAAAACATTTTAAATAAGTCGTCAAAATGTGGATTAACCAAAGTTTGAACATGGCCTAGAGTGCCCAAACAGCTGTCACAATAATAAAAACTAAAAATTCTTGCAGAACTTAATAATTACATTATTAAATTTAATTTACATTAAATTTAAAAAAAAATAATGGACTTCTACGAATTAAACACAAAAACAATTAATAAGTTCTTTTGCACTTACCTAGGATAATAATTGAATAACCAGTTTGGGTAAGCAGGAAAATATTATCTAAACCTTTTAAAATTTTATAGACAGCATTAAAGGAATATAACTCGAAATAGAATATTAAATCAAATTAATTAATCAATCACAAAATGCACAAATAATATTTACAATGGGCATTTTCCTAAAAAATTGTAATTTCGGGCGAAATCATTTTCGTTACCCTGCCTTTGCAAACGTGAGTTTTAGAAATATAACTAACCATCACGTCGTTTCCCCGCAGCGATAGGCATAGAGGACGACCGCCAAACAACTCGATCTTGGCATATACTTCTTGCTTCATTCACATATTCTCTTCTGTTATTCCGACTTCTGTCATAGCCCGAATTAAGTATTTGATTTACTTGATAATGTCATGTCTTCCTCGGGCGTCCCTGGCTTCTTCTTCCATTCACATTCGTCATATTTTATTCTTCTTTCACTCCTTTCTTCGTTCATTCGCTCTACAGCCCAAACCATTTTACAAATATCGTGTTTAAAACTCATTTTTCGAAATGAACACTGCTTTTCTTTATGAAATTTCTATGCCAACTATTTTTAAATTGCAACGTCATTTTCAATGTGGGCTGTGGTATATAAAAATACGCATTTAACTGTAAAAAGTAAGTCAAGACACCATATTGTTTATCCATACATTTTATTGATCATTTAAGATTAAGATGAAGATGAAAATATAATGAAAGTCTGACGAAGTCATGTACTAATTAATAATTGGATGATTTGTAAAGCGCCGTTTTTGTGAAAAATCACCTCAAGGGCGCTAAACGATATTCTTACGAGTAGGTCTATAACAAAATTTGAAAATTTTTGCCTCTCTATAATTCACTGTAGAATTTGGCAGCCACCTCTGGTCGGGAGCCCCAAATTGTCTGAAAAACACCTTTGACTCTGCGCAGAAACGGGCGGTCCGTTTCTGCACAGTCAGTCTTAACAAACGAACTGAAATCTTTGGAGTACATACGTCAGGTGGGAATGCTGTCCTTGTTCTACGGGTATTTTAATGGAAGAAGCTCTGAGGAACTAACGTCATTGATCCCTTCAGCACCGGTGCATAGTTGGGAAACACGCCAAACGCGCGCCCAACATTTGCACACAGTTGACATTTGTCACATGAGAACGATGTCACATGAGGGTCGCTTCTACCACTCCTGTGTTCAACAGCTCGGCTGTGGAATGATCTGCCGGCCTCTGTGATTCCTCCATCCTACAATATGGGTATCTTCCAGACCCAAGTACACTCTTTCCTATCCTCTAAAAGACCCTCCACACAGCATCCCCAAAGATGATATAGGCCTTGAGAGAAATTGTTTCCCCTAGGGCCACATATGTGGATTTACTGTAAAAAAATCACAGTTCAACGCAATGGAAAAACTAGAACTCTGATAACAACATAGGCATCGCGATAGTGCGTTTACAGCAGAAGGTTGCGTCTGAATTCTGGCGCGTTGCCCTAGTGTCTCCACGCCACTTCCCTTCTGAATGGGACTTAATAACGTGAACATGCATTCTTTTCATTCTCGCCTAACCTTACTATTACTTAGTTATTCCCCATCCCCAGTAGAGTTCCCATTAACTCCGCCTGTTGTGACAACGAGCGGGCCGAGTAAACAGAAGTTTCGCATCAACGCCCGCGGCGATTCTCCCACAAACACTACTTACTCGAGTGGGGGCTATTTAGGTACCCCAAGAGCACTTCTGTAACCCCGACTATATATTTATGTGGAGTATAGTGCAGGCGTGAAGGTATAAATCAAATAAATTGATTGATTTTGGTGCGCTTTCTCGAATCACTTCGAAAACTTTTCAGTCTTTAAGATTACATTAACAAGTCTCAAATGAAATATGGAAAAGAAATGATTGAATGTCACCTTGATAGCTGCGGCCATCTTTAAAATTATTTAAATGCTAGTATTATATTAATTCTATCCTCACTGTAACAAAACTATACTACTGTTTTTTTTCTTAATTTGTTTAATACTTGCTGATATTATGTATAATATTATTTAAATCGATATTATGTAATTGGACCCTAGTATCTCTATAACAAAACTGTTATGCTGCTTTCATATTATATTTTTTCTCCAACTAGTGTACATTGATCACAACGTTCATGCACCTATATTTGTATGATGAATGTTATTTATTGTTGTGTTATATAATATTGTTGAACTAAACTCCTGCTGACAAGCTTCGTGCAGTGTCTTAAGCGGTACATTGTATGTAATTAAAAATATATTTTTAAACGCAGAAAATAAAAAAGGTAACAGTCGCATCTGGTACTCAAACTCACAGTCTATCAGGGACTCGCGCTCTAACCAATTTTGCAATTTTTATTTTTTTTTATTTGGGAAAACACAGAGTTAGAAAAATAGACATTTTAAGAAATTAAGTTGTTACTTTGTTCCGTTAACAAGTGAAGTTTCCACTATATAAAAAAATAAAATTTGTAAATGATAAAATAAACAGAAATAGCGTAAAAGATACACAATTTGAGTTAAATCGTAAAAGAAAAAGAACATAATAAAATAAATTATCCAGTTTCGTAGAAACACAAAACAAAACTTATAAAATATATAATTATATCTAACTCGATATCATAAGTCAATTTAAGAACTGTGAATATCGCCATCAATTATTTCCCATATATTTATGGCTGCTATTTTTGTATATTGACTGCATGATTCTAGCTTAGTTTATTAGCAATCTGGATAGTGCCTCAGATATACGAGTATTTATCGATTTTTTAATTTATTTATATGTGACATTTATTCAGATATCTTAATATTATCTTCAATGATTAAAAAAATATCACAATTAGGTTTAAAGCATCAATAAGTTATTTCAATAAAAAGGTTAATATTTGTTTGATTTTTATAGCGCTTTTATTGTTTAAAATTACTTCATGGATCACCCTGAAGCTGATCTTTTAATTGAAAACGAATTTCAAGAAATTGGGTAGTTTTCGGTCAGTAACGAATAGATGTACAAAATTTCAATTAGATGTGCTGTGATTATATTCACAAGCCATTAAATATTATATTGTGAGTTTTCAATTACGCTTTAAGCGATTAACTAAGCAGTTTACTGCCTGATTGACACAGTGCAGTAAATACAGCACGTCCTCTGTCGTTCTTGTACCAATGAGCAAATAACGTGGTCCTACTACCCCAACAGTTAATGCTGATATCGTAGTAGCTGGTCCTCTGTGGGTAGTAGTATGTAATGTGTATAGTGTAGTGTCTAGCGTGGTGTGTGTAGTGTAGTGTAGTATAGAGATATAGTGCGGAGAGCCATCATGTCTCGGAGGAGTTGTTTACCTACAGTCTCGCTCTAGATTGAGACAACATCATTCTTATTATGAACACTGAACAATGGAGTCAAAAATAAACAACATGCGAGTATTTGGAGACATTTTGTTACCAGGGTTTTGAGGTATACAATATATGTCAAAACGCAATTATCTTATGAGTAAATGAGTAATTAAATAATAATTATTATTTATCAAAAAAAAATGATTTAAAAATAAAAGTGGTGAATACGAAGTAATTTTTAATTGATATATTAATAATGACGCTACAAAGTGAACACAAATCTTTTGAATAAATTATAAAAATTATTTTGTTCAATTACAATTTTGATAAATTAATATCTACGTGTGTCGAAACCAATCATTTTTTTCATCAGGATACAATATGTACTGAAAAAATAAATATATTATATATTATGAGATATATAAGTATGGACACATTATAAACATTGACAAAAATAACAATAAGTTGCGAGTGAAGATAATTAATTGGGAATTAATGAACAAAATAATTATATTAAACAAGTATAATTATTACATAGAAATTATTAGGTGATTTAAATTAGAAACTAGAAATTCAAACAAAATCTAGAAACAACCAAGGCACCAAATTTAGTAAGAGTTTAACAAGAGAGAATAATAATTTTCCAAAAATTTATAAGAATAACTTTGTTTACGATACTTTTTTAAAATATAAATATCAACATGTTTCGAAAGTATAAATTAAATATATAAACTAAACTGTTTATCGTGGAGAGAAAAGCTTATCTTTTGAAACATGTTGATATTTGCATATTAAAAAAGTGGAGTAAACAATTATTAAATTCAAGACACTTTTTTAAACTCTGTTCCACTTATTAATTGTCTTTGTGTTTAATTCGTAGAACTCCATTTAATTATTTTATAAATTAAATGTAAATCAAATTTAATAATATTATTATTAAATTCTGAAAGTATTTTTATTTTTATTATTGTGACAGCTGTTTCGGCGTTTAATTCACAGCGTCTATTCCACTTACTAATTTGTTGATGATTTTTTTCTGAATTTGCAAAGCATGTTTTGGAAATACATTATTCTTTTGATATGAATAAAAGTTTTAAAAAATTACATTAAAAAAACGCTTTACAGTTAGTTAATTTTATTTTTTTTACAAATAACAAAATGTGTTAAGAGTCAAATAAATATTACTACTTACCAATAATTTCCTCAAAATGCTTCCTTTCCCATTCCAGTCAGCTTTACAATATACTCAAATTGAGGATGCCATAGTTCCACTGACTCCGGACAGTCGGGAGCAGTTGGAACTCTTTTGGGAAACTGTATTAGATGTATTCCTACCCTGAATTCTTAATACAAGATTGCCCCGTTTTCAGATCACGAGAAAACCAAAATTCATTTCTTTGCCTGTTTAAAAATTACAAACGTTATCAAAAACTGAAACAATAACTGACTTTACAGTCTTTATTTTCAAAATGTTCCGCGCGTGCTGCAGCGAACCAATAATCCCGTAGTACCTACTTAAACTCCGTAGAGAACCTTATTAAGGCTAACTTCGTTGTCTAGACGCAGGCTGTTCCGAAGGCTGTAGAATGTGTTTATCACATTACTGTTCGGTAACTACTTGCCACTAGCTAGCAGCAGTAGTAAGTAGGTACTTTTCTGAAAAAAATAGAAGCCTTCCGGTGCAGCTGGGAATACAGCCTCCCGCGGCCAAACGGGCCCCGATTAGCTGAGAGGGAAGCCTTGTTTCGCTGAGTGCAACTATAAAAATAAATGAATCGATTGTATTTAAAAGGTGACCTTCAACCTATCTTTTTGGAAGGCTGTTCGACTTCCTTTCCTCATTTTTAATAATTTTAGAAATATATATAATTCGATTTAAAAAATATTTTAAACGGGTTATTGATATCATCAAGGAAAAAATTCTGTAAATTTTAACTTTATATAATAACAACTGAAACAATGGCAATGACCGGTCAGTGGCTGAGTTGGCATCGCGCCTGGGTCCCACCAAGTCGTCATGACTTCAATTCCTCGGCTGGGTAAGTCCTTCTTCACAATACAAGCAACATCTTTCACTTACTATGATAGTAGTAGAAAATTTTTGAAGTAGAAAAGTAGTAGAAAAGTAAAAAATGGTCCGTCCTCTCTGCCTACCCCTACGGGGAAATGGTGTGATAGTTAGTAAGTTATTAGTTAAACAATGGGAAAAATAACATAAATAAATGTACAGGCTCGAAACATACACAACAATAGAAATACATAACAATGTTTTACAAGAGAAAAATATGCCTACATCAAAATCTGCAAAGTTTATGGACGGCTATCAGAACAGAGTTGGTATCTCTGATAAATGGTTTTCCAAATAGCATTTAAAAAAATAAGATCTCAGAACATCATTTCGAGATTTGTCCGGATCGCGCACTCTGTTTTTTCCCCTTTTTTTTCTTTTCGTACGACGTCAAAACTTTTTTTCCTTCTGTACTTGTATAATGGCATTCATTGTCTTCAAATTTGTTCCTAGTTAGTCAGTCAAAGTTTTCTTAATTTTTTTTTATTAATAATTTGTGTGTTCAAATAAATAAACATTATTATTAATATTATTTATTTTCCCTTGCCAACCCTGTCTAATTCTAAAATAATGTATCTTACTGTAGCGTCTAGCATACAAAGGAAGTGGATAGAAAGTACAGAGTGTCACAACTATAAATAATCCCGTTCTAATAACAATAATTAAGATAGTACAGGGCGGTTCATCACTCCGCTCCTAATGAAAACGTCTCCCGGCTTCTGGCACGGAATAATTGCATTAACCAGATAGTAAAATGTCGCTTCTAACCCTGTTAACGCCGGGAACCCATTAAAACTACTACGGACCTTATTCGGAACGGTGTGATAAGGTTACACCTCGTTTTAGAAAGTTATTCTATCAGAGTTGGGGACTCTCGCTCCGTTCTGCTAATCTTATTATCCCTGCTGGTACTGGCTCTAAATAAGCGCAATAAGGAACTCCAGTAAAAAATAATAACTTTAATAATTCCTTAATAATAATATTACATATATAATTGCCCTAAAACGGGTTTTTGTTCCCAGTTGGGCAGTCCAAGCTTTCTAGTTTTTATTGTTTAATTATGTGTGAAATAATTAAATACAAATAAAAACATATTTTTATCAGATCATCAAACGCCCATTCTTTCATTGTGTATAATTGTATTTAGAATTTATAAATCGTTATTTAAGAGTGAATAAAAAATCATCTCATCAAAACACCGTGTTATGTTGGTACCATTGTATTTGGAACATCTGACGTCACGTGCGCATTCCATTTTTTGGATTTGTATGGACATTTTTATTTTTAGATTTTGTTTTATATTTTAAATACGTATTTCTTTTAGTTTTGGCGAAAATTTAAGTTAATTCGTGGGACTTTAAGCTCTTTATTTGTTGTTCCATATAAACAACTATTATAAATTAAATGAATTAGAGTATTCATTAGGAAACCAATTATCAATACGAATATTATGATAATGTTATTGCTCAATACTATTATTATTCTTTGATTTAAAGTTTCTAAAAAGGTAGATATTTTTATTACTTATGTTTAGTTATGGTTTTCCATGTGTCAGACAGCGGAATCGTATCACATAAAAATATTATTTCTACTTTAATTAAGAAATTATGTTTATATGTTCTCGCATCTTCGAAATGCTCCTTATCACCATAGTATCATGTAGCCGTGGGACCCTACTAGTTCTCTTTCAGCCCTATGACTCGATATACAGTTATGGTTTACAATGAATAGAAAATTAAATTATTTGACTTTGCCTTCTGAAGGTACCCAGTGATTGAATTCGACAAATATCCAAGTTTTGTCCTCAATAAACGCAAATTCACTTTGTGGCATTGTTTCAAAATAAAAACATTAATTATTTTGTTTAAACCACTATTAAATAAATTTATATCTACATGTTTCGAAAACAATGGTTCCCTCGTTAGGATACAATGTATTCTGAAGAAAGTATGTCTTATAAGCATAGATAAATTATAAACATACACAAAAAAAACAATTGATACAGATTGATAACGCCTTCGGAAGGCGAAACAGCTGTAACGCGTAATAATAATTACCTAGCATAACTTTTTTTTTTAAATAAACCGTTTTTTTTAAACTGAATAATAATAAATTAAATGAAAAGACACTTTGTTTGACTCCACGTTATAGAGCGAACGGTAATTTTACAAGAATATTGATTTGATAATTTGTATAGCGCCATATTGTGAAAAAACCCCAAGGGCGCTGTGGTTAGTTATCACGAAAGGTGTTGGGCAAGGCTGTTCATTGGGTTTTATGTCGCAGTGGTTATTCAACCTGTTGAAACGGATAATTGCATGCAATATTTGAAAGGTGTAGACTTGGGCGCGAAAACGAACAATCTGAAATAATATAAAGTATACTGTTTATCCTGATGAGGGAAGCTGTGCTTCTGAAACATATAGATATTTATATGTTAAAAACAGTGGTGCTATCTATGTTGATTTATTTATTTGTAAGATACAAATAGCTTTTAATACAAATATATATACAAAGGAAGTTTAACAAAAGGTAAGTCAACAAAGTTTCTTGTGCTAACAGTGGTTAAATACAGATTTTTTTTTATTTATGAAGATAACAAGATAAAGAAAAAATAAAATAAGAAGGAAGGGGGGAACATAGTATCGAGACAGGAGGTGCTCTCGATACGTGCATCAATTTGTGGTCGTACGTATTACTTCAGTTCGATGTTTTGAAAGGGTATTGTGAAGAATGTCGGTATTGTGAAATTGTGCAAATACGGGGAATTGGAGAATTTATCCAAATCATTTCTAACAGTGTGCTAGATATACACTCACTTCTGTCTAGGATGAACCTTGTATGTATGCAGAATGAGTTAATGATTAATCTAAGTCGTGGTGTTTGAAAGAAAAGTACGAAAACACCGTACAAACTTCCACCGTATAGCTTATAAAACAGTTTTAACACCTTCCAGATACTTTCGTTTGTCAATTTATTTGGCAATCTCTTTGGCGATATTAAAAATTAGCCGGCGAACTCCGAACGCCCTGAACGGGCTGAAGGGGTTGAACGTGCCGTGGACGGGAGTAATTTTCCCGCCTAAATTATTATTTATACCGTGATCGGTTTTCAATGACTTTGCGGAAATGGAATTTCTTGGGTTAAAACTTCCGTTCGGCGCTGGTTCGATATGGCAGGTAACGATGAGATGAGTCTATATAATTATAAAGCAGAACACTGTATGTGGGTTGGAGCAATTTTCTTATTGTTTCTATCATAACGAAAATATTAACACACTTTGAAACTAAAAATATCTAACTGTGAGTTTTGGTATCGTAAAATTTGCGCAGTTTTTTAAATGAACACAATTTTTGACATAACATTTTAGATTCTGAAGACATATTTGCCATATTTGGTTCAGAATTTTTTTTAATTGTGAGCTTTAGCGTCTTTGTAATTTTGCAAGGTTTTTCCATTCGGGATTCCCTAATTAACAGAGTTATTTTAAGAGGAACGGCTGCGCGGCCTGTTTCATTCAAAACTTAATTTTGGATTTGAAGCCAACATATCCACTCAAACTGAGTGACTTTTTTTTTAAATTAGGGTATTATAAACATCTAGTACTATTTTTATAATTTTTTGAATTATGAAATATGGGGCACTAAAGAAAACGATTTTTCATGATTTTACACCCAACTTTGGAAATTATTTGCGGGTAAATGATAATTTTCTTTATTGCCATATTTGTATTGTGTATACATAAAAAAAATTAAACGATTTAAAAAAAACTATTTTTCTGATCGTATTTTAAATTATATGCGGAAAATTGGTGTTCCAGAGTAAATTAGTCGTTTTAATTTAAATTTAAACCCATCATAATGCTGTTTGTAAAACTTTTTAATTTTAAAATTTATTGTATTTTCATACTAGATGCAGCAATTTACAATATATATATATATATTACCGTTAACCTTCAGATAATTGCTAAAGTTTTCTCTGAAATAGAGAAAAATGTGTGAGAATTTTGGCCTCAAATCCAAAAAACAGGCCGCGCAACCATTCTTCTTAAGTTATGTAGCTTTGAAATATCCATATACTTGTGTCTAAATACATACGTTCCTCTTGATGTCAAATTCTTTGTTTTTTTTCTATCAACCATTACATCCGTCGTAAATATCCAATACCCATGACATTGTGTTTAAAACATTTTTTTAGATTTTATTCACTTTCCTTGTTCCTCGAGAAACAACTTTTATTTTCTGGAAGTTTTATAATTAACTTTAATTTAAAGGTAGCACATCGCAGGTGGCTAATTTAGAAGATTCTTCAAAGAATTTTATTAAAAATATTTTCGGGCTTCTTCGTTATTGTAATTGAAAATTCCTAAACTAAAAAAATTCTTCAATTTTCATCGTTAAGTCGCAAAGACTGAGATTAAAATTCGAATATGCTGGCTGTTAAAAAAAATAGTGAAATATCAAATAACTTCTTTGGTATCAAATACCTACTTTGGTATCAAATACCTACTTTGGTATCAAATACCTACTTTGGTATCAAATACCTACTTTGCTATCAAATACCTACTTTGATTAGTTTTGTTGAAAGCCGTATGACGATCGTTATGTTAAGAAGTAACATTGTATTTTAAATTTGCTGTTTAGATGGAATTGTTCAATACCAAATGAAACACTGTTTTATTCACTTATAAAAATTAAAGTGAATAAACAAAGTCAACATTCAGATATCTTCATCAATATTTTTCAATAATTTTTTTTTATAATGTATAACTAGCCGATGTTTACCCGGCCTTGCTCAGAATTTTTTTTTTTTTATAAAGTTATGTAGTTGTGAATTCTTGCTTGTCATTTGGGTGCCATAATTGATTTGACAGCGAAAGTAATGCCTTGTGACAACTATTACTATCTCTAAATAAAGAAACATTGATTTGAAAATTTTATTTCATTCCAATAATTTATTTTTTTCATAATATATCTAAATAATAAAGTTCTTAAGTAGGTACCTATTTGTGTTTTCCATTTTGAAAAATTTCTGCCCAAACAAACCTTCTTCTTTTGAATATGTAATCTATGGCTAACCAGAGTTGTATATTTATGGGCTAATCTCAATACAACATGGCGGGTTCAATGTTTTTCATACTAATTTTTATGGCATCAGCATATTGGATTTTATTCAATCCACTGTGAAAAACTTCCCGGCACTAATAAGAGTAAGCTGTGCTATTTTCAGCTAAACTTTTGAGTAACTTTAAAAAAATCGAGGACAGACAGACAAAAATTCATTTTTATGTATAGAGATTTATGAAGGAATAGAAAAAAATCACAATTTTATAGGTATAATTTAAGGGTTTAAATACATTTTTCAATAGTTTATTTTGTTATTGATCACTTTTCCAGGCATTAACATTAATTGTTGTACTCAACATTAATATTTCTCATTGGCAATTACGTTTTTCTTTCACTAAAGCTTCCTCAGAATCATTCATATTAACCCTTAATTATTAAAACATGTTCAAGATAAGTTGTGTACAAACAAGACAGTGTGTAAAATTATGTTTATAAAGCGATACTAACAGGTGTATTTTCTTCTTATGGAAATTAGACATTTTATTCTGTTTTTTCTTTCCTATTAAACATCTAAAAACATATTATGGATATGTTTATGAATTTATGTTAAAGACGCCATTTTATCTGCAGTAAAAAAATAACAAACGTGTACAATGAAATGATGTTAATTGAAACAATAACATTCCTTCTCAACGAAATTACTTTTCACACAATTTCCAGTACCAAATGTTGAAGATACATTTAAACAAATTTCTATTGTAAAAATATCTAAAAATAAAAAATAAAATCAGAAATATTACAAACTTATGCAAAATAGAAATCAATTTATTACACCTAATTTTAAAATAACTCAGATGCAATACCATTATATTCATCAACCCAAAAAAATTACAATTACATCCCCATGGAAATGAGCTGTACCAATTACCAATCAGAACAAATAAATAAAATCAAACTCTTCTTTAAAAAAACTTACATACGTAAATATTTCAATCAAAACATTTTATAAATAGAAGCAAATTAAATATTATGTACCTACCAAATTAAGAATCGTGGCTCCCTTATCAGACACAGGAAGTACTCTTTTCTTATAAGGTATACACGACAAATAATACGCTTTAATTACATATTTTATAAAATACTTAATGCTACTTATAAGAAATAAATATGAATTAAAAAATAATAATAATAATTTTTTCTTCGTTATTTTACATGCGCATAAGGTTTCTTGTTTGAAAATTAAATTAATTCTAATGATATGTTGATTATATTCTCAACTTGGAATTTGTCTTACTTATTGTATACCTATTAATAAGCAATTACCATAAAACCTTTTTTTTTACTCAAAATTAGAATCGAACACGAATCCCTTTATCTCCAACCTCGGCCGCTGGATCCATAGCACCGACCCCCTCCGTCTCCGCCCAAATTCCATCTTATACCATCTATTACCTTAGTGAGTGGCCTTAAATATAAGATTGCCATCAGCAAGTGCCGCTAGCACATAAACACACTTTACAATTCTTTTAAATAAATTAAATCAAAGCCCTACAGTAGCAATAGGCAGCCCGCTCACTGGGTAGGGAAGATTATCGAGTATGCACTTCTGACCACAGTTGACACAGGAAGAGGGAGAAATGTTCCCTGGCACTGTACACAAAATTTTTACAATATGATCTACTTGAAAATTTCCGTTTAACTTACACACTTCAATGAAACAAAAAATATCTAAATGTGAGGTTTGGTATCGTAAAATGTGCACAGTTTTTTTTAAATGAACACAATTTTTGACATTACATTTTAGATTCTGAATATATAATTGCCATATTTGGTTCAGAAAAAACTTTTTAATGGTGAGCTCTAGCGTATTTGTAATTTTGCATGGGTTTTCCAAGCGGGATTCCCTAATTAACAGAATTATTTTAAGATGAATGGCTGCCCGGCTTGTTGTATACCAAACTTAATTTTTAGACCAAAGTACCCACCCAAACTGTTTGATCTTTTTATTAAATTAAGATATTGTACATATCCAATACGGAAAAGAAGTTTTGAAAATTTTGCAATACGATATCTATGACATTTTTTATATACTATGTCATTCCAGTATTGTATTACCTGCGCCTCATATTTGTTTTGTTATTTACACAATATTATGTTTCCTTTGATGTTTTACACACTCACAAGGGCTCATTATTCCTTGCACATTTTCAATTCTTACATTATAGTTTTTTGTATTTTATTTAAGCTATTCTGCGTAAAAGTCAGCATTAATGCTAAAAATGAATAAATATGTTATGTTCTTGAAAACATTGATTTTAAGAGCCAGCACTCATAAATGACCTTAAACATCACTTTTTGGGATGCTTACTTAATCAATACTACAAATGAGTATTCTGTAAATTGTACACTGGTGCTTAAACAATGTATAAGGTATCAAAAGAAGAAAATCTTCAAACTGTAATCTTTAACTTCTATGAAATACATCCCAAAAATCTCAGAAAATATGCACAGTTTGAAAACCAGTGAAAGCAATTTTAAACGTTGTATCTAATTTTCCAGTACGTATTTCATATAGAATTTAAAGGACTATAGTTTGAGGATTGTTGTCTTTTGAAATATTACACATTTCCTTAATTGCCCGTATAGAATTTACAGATAAGTCATGTGTAGTATTTCTTGAGTTAGCAACCCGCAAGTTGTGTATTTTTGGGTGACGACCGTTAAAAATGTATTAATAATTAATTTAGTTTTTAATCATTCAAGATAACATTAACAACTCTCAGAATTAAACATGTTACTTAAATTACACAGTAAATAAAAACGATAACGGTACTGTTAAATTATAAATAAATTAAGTTAAAGAAAAACATATTTCAATGAAGTTTGCTTCAAAAAGTTAAATTGGTTTTGACACGATTTAGACTATTATTTTGGTATGTATATGTAGACTTATCCAGATTACTTTAGGTGCCTACCCGAGATGGAGAGTGATAGATTACAAACCTCCTCCACTTGACTGAGTGCAGATTGCAGCTACAGGTCACCATGTATCACACGCAACTACCCCCTGTGAGCTTCAGCGATATCCGATGGCGGTTCAACCTCTTCCTGTTCGGGGTCAAATTGACTCTAGTAGGGAGTCCGTGACTCAATGCGACTCCCTAACGGAGTCAGATTGACTCCTTACAGGTGCCTCTACGGGAACTCTCGGACTTCACTTCAATCTAAATCTGCTCGGCTGTACTGCAGTATGAACAAAATCTACTGTACCTGGATTGTAATTATGTTTGTGTTTTTATTTGTGTATTATATTGTCGTGAAATTTTTAATGGCTGATTGATTTTGATCCATAACAGTCAAATTATATTAATCTTTTTTTTTGGCAATCATACAGGAGTAGAAAATTACTTTGTGTTATTATAGCTGTGCCTTTTAGGAAATTATTTAGGTAATAAAAAATAAAACAATGTTTTTGTGTATGTCGAGTGAAAAATGCTTTGAGTACAATATAAGTTTTTTTTAAATATGCAACATAAATAACGCAACTGTTGATACTGCAAATAAGTACTTAGTTTGTTCGTATTTTGATTGCCTGCAGAGAGTGGTTTGTAAATATGTAAGTAAAAATTATACAAAAAAGAAGCGTTTAACATAAAGATTATGGCAATAATTTCTTTGAATTACTATTATATTTTAAAGTGTTATATAACATTACCATGTTTTCAAAAGAAACCGTAAAATAAACACTAAAATATTCTAAAAATATTAATTTATTGTTGCTTTTCATTACAATCATATAATTAAAATACGTTTAATTAACGGCTTCACATAAATATATTGTTTTACAAACATTTAAAATATTTAATAGTACAGATATGTCTTAATAGATAATTACAAAAAAAGTACAAATTTTATGTTTAAAACCTATCCAATAGAGAAAGATTTCTCGTATTTGAGTTGGGGAGCAGCGCCATGTAGCGACAGTAATGGTAACTAAGCATAGAATTAAATTACATCGAGAATGTAATATCGATACACTTTATTTTATCGTACACGATATTTACTACAAAATAAAGAAGTAAAAGCACATGATAATTAAAATACAACAACAATGCGCATCCAAGATACAAACATAATACATTTTAATTTTAGACATATTTAGATAGGCCTGATCTAATATTTCTAGAGGATATGTTTTTTTTAATTTACATACATTATTCACAATCAAGAGTTTTGTAAAATTCAAGAAGAAATTAAAACTTCTAATTAATGTTAAAGTTATCGAATAATTGTTTGATTTGTGATTTGAAAGAGTTATTATTTGTTTCTGTTTGATTTTATACGGGACGGCATTAAAAAAAGTTATACCTTGATAGGTGTAATGGAGTTGAGAAGTACTAGTTTTAAATGTATGTTACATGTACACTCGTTCTTGATTTTGAAAGCTATGTTCAGTCAATCCAATCAATTCAATCAATCGCTTATATCAATTCGTACTTTGTATTCTGTTTAGCATGTATAGTATAATAATATATTAATTGTTTTGGAATAACAAAGTTCCATCTGACACAGCAATGTCATGCGATAATGTGCTCTATGGAAGGTAACATTAAGACTCATTATCGCTTTACATTACCGTGTCAGATGGAACCTTGTTATTCCAAGGGGTCGATGCATCAATAATAGAAATATTCGTATTTGTAATTAATGTAATAATATGTAATCATTCGATTTTCATTGTAAATCTTGTTGACAAACTACTTATAAATACAATTGTGGATTAACTGGATAATGTTTTCTACAGAACAATAAAAAAAAACGATTTCGAATTGATTTTAGGGAATTGTATTGTTCGAAATTAATTTTACTCACAATAAGGAATTTCATTGAAAAATATAATGGCTTTAAAAATATATATCATATAGATCAGCAAACGTCGATTCCGAATATCTAACTGTTATTATACGTATATAATTAAACGTAGAATCTATAAATCATTTTTTTAAATTAAAAAAAAAATAACCTCTTCAAAACACTTTCTTATTACTAATTATTCAAATCATTGTATTTGATACATCTGACGTCACGTGCGCGTTCTGTTTTTAGATTAATAGAAACATTTTTATATTTCGATTTTGTATTGAATTTTAAACATGTGTTGTTTTTTAGTTTTGGTGAAATTTAAATTTAATTTGGTTGACTTCATTAATGAAATAAATTAAAGTATTCATGAGCAAACCAATTATCAATACTGATATTATGATAATGTTAATGCTCAATATTATTATTATTCTTTGAGTTATACTTTCTAAAAAGGTACATAATTTAATTACTTATGTTTAGTTATCGTTTACTATGAATAGGATATAAAATTATTTTTGAAAAGCTCATCCTTGTTTTCATATATTTGACATTCTAACCTCGAAACTGATCAAAACCGACCGGCCATAGATTTGGAGCGTTTTGACGGGCTTTGAAAAATTTATAATTTCAAAATTATGATAACCAACCTTAGAATAAAAACGAAATATATTGGTATTTAAGTTTAGACGACATTATTGATAAAAAAAATCTACGGGAGTTCCTTATTATGTTACTCGCCTTTCAACAATATTTACATTCATTATTTGAAACACGTCAACTTTTCACGTAAACAAAATTGAGCGACCGTGTTGTAAAATTTATCGCAAAACGCAGAAGTGGGATGCGAACTTCTCGTTATAAAAATTTAAAAGTATTCGAGAAAATTTATTGGATATTTAAATAATTTATAGCTGGGAACTCCGGGTCGGATGACAGGATACCAAATGACGTACGTAAAATGGGGTCGTTTACTTAGATTTTTTTATTCTTCCTTCGAGTGGAAAATGTTTACCGAAACTTGAAGGAAAACTAAACTGAATGGAGAATTAACGGATATAATCCGTTGAATAGGACAAACGTTCCAGCTATGGTGCTTTCAATATAACTAAAGCTTTTAATTTCAAACTGGCTGAATTAAATTGCTTAAAGAATATTCGCCACGTTTTGTGATTTAGGCATCAAAGCACTTTTGTTTTGATTTTTTTTTTAAAGCTCTTTATCTCTTTCACTGTCTTGAAAAGAATTTTTAGTTTTTGTGACAATTTTTATAGCCTCTAGATCTTGATGAGATCATGTTGGGAATGGTATCGTTCTAAGAGGAGACTCGAAATAAATAAATCTCCTATTGCCTGTAGCTAGTGTAACTATGCCGTTTTTTTTTTTGGAAATATTGTGGGACTCAATAGAGTGGGGAAGAGAAAGAGATGGGAGGAGGAAGGAAATGGGGAGAGAAAGGTTAGAAAATGCCTGGACACTCACTCTATGGGAGCACCATGGGGATACTTAGAGTTTGTGTACTACTTTTGGACAACGGAAAAACACAATTTTAAAAAATTGGATTAAAAGTAATGGTAGGGGATTTACCGGAGCACTCACCCAAATTCTAAGTTATTGACTTAAAGATTTACGGAGCATATATTAATATAAATGTATAGTCATAGGTATTATAAAATAATATGCAAAATGACTGCCTCAACACAGGCCAGCCTAGAGAGGCGGGTTATATAAAACTTCAACTTTTAACTGTGCTTTTCTGTTCTGTACATAATACATTCTGTTATTATATTATTTAACAGTCAACAGGGTTAACAGTTTCGAAGTAAATAAGAATCCACAAGCACTGTAGAGTAGACTTGCTTATTATCTTATTACATTTACTGTAATCAAAAGGTTGTACAGTCGTTTAAGTACAGTTTGTTACATTTTAGCCATGTTGAAACAAGTGCAATACATAATAATAACTTTCATGAGGCCTCCATGGTAAGAACTATGAACGTGGATGAAGCCAAGAATGTGTTTTAAATAGCGTTCTATCCAACCCACCTCGGAATCGCGTCAAACTGATAAATGAAACAATAAATTAATTAAAAATTACTTTGTAATTACCACTTTATTAATGTGTATCAACATTTTTCGAAAGCGACGCTTTCCTCATGAAGGATATACTAAAAAATCTACTATACTAAAAAATAGTAATGTCAAGTATAGACAAATGATAAACATAGAACACAATAATATAAGAATAGACAAATTATAAACGTAAAAAAAAATGATTAAAGTAGTAAAATTTAATTAAAAATTATTGTAAAACCTTAAAGAACAAATTTATATTGGAAGTTAAAAAAGAAATTATTTTTATTATTCATATTAATATGAAAATAAATTTAGGAGATAGCTATTTAAAAATATATATATATTAAATTGAGTATTAACACTTCAAAATTTTCAAATTTGTCTAATTGTTAACCGGTTGTCAACATCAAAAGAGTGTTTGGTTTCCAAAATATGATTGGCAAATTCAGAATAATTGTTATTATCTAAACGCCTTAGGTGTTCCTAAAGTATAATATTATAAATTTAACCATTTAATATTATCAACTTACGTTAACTGAAATACTTAAATTAAATTGGTTATCAATCTATTCCTTGACATAATTAGATAATTTATTATTAGTGACTGCGATATCGTCAGACCTCTTCCATTATCAATGGCCTGTTACCTGTATAAATTATTTAAAGAGAATTAATTATACTTTCTCGGCGCTGTTTTCAAAGGAGATTTTGTCGATCGCTCATGAAAATCTATCGCCAAACTTTCCGGCGGTCGCCGGAGTTCGGGAAACTTGGAAAACTTTCCGCAACTTTCGAAAACGGTAAAGTATTGTTCTACACTCTAAAACTTAATATTCCGTCGAAAACACACCGTCACTCTTCATTTTTTTTAATGTACTAAGCGATATAATGATCATCTACAGGGTGTAACAGCACGTTCCCGACAATTTATAACTAGTGATTCCTGAATATATTTGGAATAAAAAATGTAAATGGCATTTTGATCTCCGGTGACCGATTTTTTTTTTATCTGAAAACATTAAAATAACAATATTAATTGAACGGGCGGTCCGTTTGATAGACTCGCCTATATTAACAAATGGTTTGCAATCTTTGGAGCACAGAGGTGGGAATGCTGTCCTTGTTCTACCGGTATTTCAATAGAAGATGCTCTGAGGAACTTGCGTCGTTGAATTCTTCGGCACCGTCGGGAAACACACCAAACGCGCGCTCAACATTTGTAGACCGTTAACGTTTGCCACATGAGAACATATCGCTTCTATGAATCATTCTTGTGTTCAACAGCTCGGCTGTGGAATGATTTCTGTGTTTCCTCCCTCCTACAACATGGGTCTGTTCAAGACTCAGGTTCATTCCTTCCTATCCTCTAAAAGACCCTTCACACAGCATCTCCAAAGATGAAATAGGCCTGAAAGATGAAATTATTTCCCTCAGGATTCGATATATTTTCCTGCTTCGACAAATATTTTTTTTATTATTTATGGATAACCAGTTCTAGTACTTTAATTAAAGTAAAGTTTTGAGATTGTGATGTGTTACCCCTACCTCTACCCCTACCCCTTCCTCTTATTTTGAACGTCAAGTGTGCAAAATTACCAATTCTGTTTTAAGGGGTGTGAAGGGGGTTGGGGTGATTTTTATAAATATCATCTAGATTGTATAGTCACAGACCTTTCTCTTATTTTGAAGGTCAATTTTGGAAGATTTTAGCATGTCCGGAATAAAACTGTAAATTAATTTGAATACAAAACAAACAAACACCTTTATTGAGTAACAATTATGGAGCTTAAAATCACCCAAACTGCAAGAAAAATAAAAAAAATGCATCTTAAAAATACAAAACCAAATCTAAAAATAAAATATTTCATACTAATCCAAAAACAGAGTGCGCAAGTGACGTCAGATTTTCCAAATGCAATGGTACCAACATAACAAGGTGTTTTGATGAGATTGTAATATGTAATATGCCTTATGGTAACCCTTCATTCAAATGACAACCGACCGACTTTCTGATATCCACAGAACAGGAGAATTATTCACTTTTCTGCTCCCTGCTGATCCGGTCGTGTTGTAGAACTTACTAGTAACTTGTAGATTTGCATAATGCATCACTTCTAGTTTTAAATATACCTTCTGAACTTTGTACGCGTTGAGAAATAAATCAATCAAATGGTGAACCTTCTTTCATTAATATCTCCGCGACAATCTTTAACGAAAGCGCTTGGTAAGTATTGGTAAGTCCACACAATACACTACATACCGTCAAACATATTTAATACAGATAACCCTAACGTTAAATTGGTGACCCCGACGTGATTTGAACACGCAACCTTCTGATTTTTTATTCACTTTTAAATAACGATTTGTAAATTCTACTTATAATTATATTTTTCACTCGAGTTGTTTATTCTATGATAAGTTAAGTACTTATATAAATAAAACCATATGGAAAAAAATGCATACAAAATGTAGTATTTCAATAACCAGGCCCCTAAACAGCATTCGACGTGTAACGTGCGACGTGCAACGTGTCAGCGCGCGCACGAAGTCTGTTACATTGTACAAGAGCATTTTACTCTAGTAACTCCGCCCGCCATCCGCCATCCGTCTCCACTCCGCCTAATTGCATTACAGAAACTTGACTATAAATGGTGGCGCCGCGTGGAAAACTCGTAAACTAATAATCAATTTCCTCGCCCGGTTCGCGTCCCCGCTAAGTGGGCGCCGCCATTTGCAAGTGAGATTTAATCTGCCATCTGGCGGTGACTCGCGAAAGCTGGCGTCGGTAGACAATGCTGTCAGATTGACTGGTCGGGCAATTTTCCTCCGATAATGAGAATGCGTTCCCCCCATAGCCGGGACGCTTTCTACCGGTTAACTTTTCAAGCATGGTGGTCACACTTCGTTTTTACTCATTCGCTTTGCTAAGTCAATATTTTAAACTAGGTAAACTAAACTAGCGTTAAATAAATCATTTAAACATCTTTTGAAATTTAATAATTACGCTTAGGACTATAAATTGTACATTTATTTCGTACGGGATGGAAAGTGGATTATAATGGTTATTAAATTCTAAGCGATATCAGTGGGTGTTGTTCCACGAACGCACCAAATGTAAATTCATTGTAATTTACGTAACAATGTATAAATTAAATTTAGTGACATACATAAATCACTGTCTGGCCTTTATATTAATAATTCCGACGTTAATCGGCTTCAGCATTCGTCGAAATTTAATATCAGTTACAATATCCTCCTGCGACAGTCTGCTGTAAGCCGAAACATATCGGCCGTTATGCTGAACTGTATCGTTTCCTTTGTCATTATACAAGCACAACTCTCAAAGTGTGCGAAGGCCCACGGCAGGTGATGGATAATTTAAAATCGATGATTAAAATCGGTCAACTAAGCTATGTACTTCATTGTTTTTGTGTTTCATTCGTAGAACTCCATTTTTTTTTTAAATTTAATGTAAATCAAATTTAATAATATTAATATTAAGTTCTGCGAGTACTCTTAGTTTATTTTTATTATTGGGACAGCTGTTTCGGCGTTCAATGACATTTTTAAACTGCGATTAATCCACATTATGACGACTTATCTGTATGATTTTATTTACTCCCCCCCCCCCTCCCCCATTCTAATTTGGACGGGTTTTTAAAAATAGTTATTTATTATCGGCAAAACCGATCTAGTTAGAAAATAATTCTTTATTCTGTGAGGTTTTTATATGTATAATATGTTTAAAGTAGCTTGTGGCGGGAGTTATTTTATAAGTTATAACATATAGACCAGAAAATATAGAAGCATCAATATATAGCAATGGTAAAAATTAGAAGAAACAATTATTACCCTTAAAGAATATCATTTTTATCGAGATAAAATGTAGCATTTCAGGATGATATTAAATAAGAAGAAGAATGCTTCATTCCAAAATGTACGCAGGGATAGTGCAATGCAATAAGTTTCATAGATTACAATAATAACACATAAAAATAAATAACAATACATGAAAAAGAAAAATATAATAAAATAATGTTATATAAAAAAATATGTGATTTAATGCAAAAGGTTTATGGTGGATATCTGACGGTCTCCCGTCTCCAGAGAGCCATCAGGGGGACTCCATCCAGGCAGCCATCGCAGTAACGATTTTATTCATGAATTGCTTCATGAATTAGCTTCCCATGCGGTGGCGGAGAAGGACCCTAAATGAGTGCACGCGTCCCTCCAGGAATATTTCTGTAGCGCTGCAGTATCTCGGTAGACGGAATAGTTGACGAAATTCTTTATTGACTTTTAGCTTATGCCGTTGGGATGTAGTGTAATCTACCGGCAGTTCTGACTTATACAGAGATGTGCAAAATGCGTTAAACAGGATTCTTTTGACGTTTGTGTGGCAAAAGATTAACACAATATTAATAATTATCGAATCGTACGTACTCTATCTACATGTGCATGAAATATTATCAAACAACTCATTAGATTTTTTTTCAAATAGGCTTTTACGAATTTTTCAAAAACTACAACCGTTATTAATCTTTGTGTGAAAAGGACTCTCTTCCTTGCCTTCTGCGCAAAGTTGTGCAAGTGCGAACTCTGGGAAAACTATTAAAATAGTAGTACGGAATGTGTACAGTACAATAACGCTTTCCGCATAATTTTTGACCTCCCCAGATACTGCAGCGCTTCCAGTATGTTCACGGAGGGGCGAGTTTCTGGTTTTGCAGTCCTTATAAGATCTAGGGTGGCTGGAATGAGGGAAAGAATAAACAGCTCCGGGAATATCCTCATCATGGAGGCCCGCCTCAGTCCAGCCTCCAGCATCGACGCATACTGGAGAAATATATTGGCCCCTCACAATTTAAATTCCGCAGTACCTTATAAGCTTTATTTTCATGCGCTTATTCTTTTTTGTTTTGTTTTATGTGTCATAAATCATTCACCTACTATGTTATTATTATTTTTTTTTAAATATTTTGTACATTTTTATACCTACTGTATGTATATTTTGCATGGAATGTGTGGAACTGCAGTAACCTCCCCACATACCGAAATAACCATGTATTATTATTATTGTTATTATATGTTCACTCACAATTTTCTTTTATTCGAGTATGGCCTTAGGTTGACAACTTTTTTATGTACATAGTATACAATATTAATTGTTTTTGTTTTAAATTCATAGGACTCAATTTAATAATGTTATTATTAAGTTCTGCAAGTATTTCAGTTTTTTTTATTAAAAGAATAGGAACAAGCTTTAAAAACTAAAAAATAAAAATTCAAAACTTAATAATAGTGGCATATTTGAATTAAAATGTAACCACGCCGACTGCAACGCTACCTATATCGGGCAAACGGGAAGGGCTTTTTCAACTAGATTCAAAGGACATATAAGATGTTATAAAAATAAAAACACGTTTTCAAAATTTGCGGAACATCTCTTAGTGAATAATCACGTCCCGCTCAAGTTTAGTTTCGTTTAGGTTTGTTGTTGTCAAACCTAAACCCTTACGTGTAGAAAGAGGGGGTCTTAAATTAAATTTACAATTAGAAATAAATATTCGAATTAACGATCCCAATATAACATTAATTAATAAAGTAGGGATATTTATATATTCCCCACTTCTCAGTATATTCACAAGGCCTAAACAATATAACACAGTAAATTAAGTCAATAGCATCCACGTAGAAAACATTGCCATTTAATGCGGATAAAAAAGATTGCAAATGTAAATACCTCACGGAATAGAGAATCCATTATCACATTTATTTTCTCAGTTTTTTTTTACACTGGGGGTTCTGATTAAAATAATTTTCTTCAAGCCCTATATCATTTTTGGGGATGCTGTGTGGAGGATATTTTAGAGGATAGGAAGGAGTGAAGTCAGGTCTTGAAGAATCCTGTGTTGTAGGAGAGGGGAAACACAGAGGCCAGCAGATCATTCCACAGCCGAGCTATTGAACACAAGAACGAGTCGTAAACGCGACCCATTCTAATATGACAAATTTCAACAGTTTGGAAATGTTGGGCGCGCGTTTGGCGTGTTTCCCGATTATGCATTGGTACCGAAGGGATCAATGACGACAGTTCCTTGGGGCATATTCCATTAAAATACCGGTAGAACAAGGACAGCATTCCCACCTGATGTCTGTGCTCCAAAGATTGCAATCCGTTTGTTAAGGTAGGCGAATCTATCAAACTGACAAGCCGTTTCTGCAGAGTCCCGTGTCGTTTTATAAATCGTTTGCATCGGTAATAAATCTTTTTGGGCACAAAACATTGAAATTGGGCGGGGTTAAATTGAATCATATAAATAAGCCGTCTCAACGTGGCCTAACCACAATTTGAAAATGGTCTTGAACGCCGAAACAGCTGTCACAAAAAAAAAACTAAAATGGTTTCAGAACTTAATAACGACATTATTAAATTTGATTTATATTAAATAAAATAAATAACATATTGTATGCTATTGTTTTCTAAATATGCGAAATTTCAGCTCAGAAAATTAGTCTCTCACCCGTAAAAAGGTACGATTACTTTGTTATTTTATTTTGTTCATGTTCTTATTATGGGTAATGAGTGTTCATATACCACAGTAGATTCCTACTTAGTAGCCAATCTATAAATGACAGGCCGGTATCCCCTTCGGAACCATGAACGTCTCGCGTCTTGCCTCTCACGCATTCAGTGCTCATTGTTTGACTTCGCAAAGGAAAAGTCCCCTGTCAACAGGAAGCTTACTCTAATTACCCGTCTAAAGCAGAACATAATAGGCAATCCTCGCTTTTCTTTCAAATACTTCTCCCGGGAGACTAGTTTCCAGTTCCCGACCGCCTCTGTTCACTGCTGGGCCCGGCCGACGTCGCCGCATCTGTCGGGAACTTGCACTACATTAAGTACCAGGCTTAGCGCGATGTTTGATTTGTCGGGAGCCTAACCGGTGGCCACCTAGCTACTCGAGTTTTAAACCTCCACAGTTGATCAGATGTGGCAACACTGATTATATTTGCTTGCAATGGGGGGATGTCAGAATATAAAGGAGAATAAGGGCTCGATTTGATATGTGTAGATATGCACATATATAGGTTGTAACAGAACGTTCTCGACAAACTTTATTCGGTGATTCCTGAGCACAATAGAAATAAAAGATGTAAATGAAATTTTTGTCTCGATTGATATTTAAAAAAAATTAAAACCGACCATCCTTTGGGTTATTATTCAAAAAGTAGGTAAAAACATCGTTTTTTTTTCATTAGATTTCACTTGTTTACAATATACCAACTTGTATGGGAGTGACGAAAATACCCGAACACATCCGTAAGCTTTGTTTTATAATTTATGTAATTTTATTATAACCAGTTTCGCTCAGCTCAAGCTTCGTCAGGGTAAATCAAAACTTAATGTTTCATTTACAGTACACTTCATTCGTACTTCACACTATATATATATATACAATCTTATTCGCAATCTATATGTAATAAAGAATTGTTTATATTATGATTGAATTTAACTGCAAAATAAATAGAATTAAATTTAATATTTTTTTTTAACCAGCGATTGCTTACTACAGAAATGTGAAAAAGAGTTGTAAAGAAATTATTTTTATAAAATAATATTGAATCATTATTCAGTTGAATTGTTTTGTGGTGATCATTTCCATGGAGAGAAATTTGGTGACCATTTAATAGTTCTCGCAATCATTTAATTTAATAAATAAATTACTTCCGAATAGTTACCTAAAATAATTTTTTCTGTGACTTAGAAGCAAATTGTAATAATTTTTTTAATTTATGGTTAAATTGTGGAGACAGAAACTCATTAATTTTAAACATAGTAATTCTAATGTTAAAATGTCGTTATCGCTGCTTTAATTATCAAAACAAACAAAAAATCAGTACGTTTCAAAATATTACTTTAATATTTTTATTATATAAACACCTAGAGGGCTTTTACATACAAATACATTATTTTTAAAACTCATAAAAAATAGAAAACACTCACAAAAGTTAATTACAATTCAAAAAAAGAAAAAAAAACTATTACAAAGCTTAAAACAAACAATACAATATCCACAAAGTCAATATTAGCATTAATAACAAATAAGTAAATAATGTAAAAAGTTGCAGTTAACAATAATTTTATAAAATAGGTAGAAATAATTCGTTCATCCTTTTTTGTAATTTGCTAATTTTAGATTATTGTCCAATACCTCCATATCATTTAAGTAGTCATTACCAAGACTGTGCAAAGCGTTGAATTCGGGGATGCAAACTGTAGTTGAAACGGGATGTACATATGTAATATGTTAATGTTAGTCTTGTAGTTCGTTTAGGTATGTATAGGTTGATTAAATGCAGGAGTTCTGAACAATAGAATTTACAATTTAATAAATTTAATAAAAAGGTTGGGTCGTTAATTTTCCTTCTGTTTTCTAATATTGTTGAACTTTCTGCCTAAATCTGTTAAAAAAATACAGATTTTCTATCTTATCTATACAGATGGCCAACAGGGGAACTAACGAATTAATGAGAGAGCTAACAAAGAAACCAGAAACAGAAAACTTATTTTGCACTGTAACCCTGATATCTACTTTATAGTTGCTTCTGACCACACAGATAAGTCTGTCAATCTGTACAGAGGTACATTTTCCACCGGAGACTACGAATATATAATATCTAGTGTAGTACTCGCTTATTTTGTAGGTATTTACCCATCCACTAAAATAGACTACCTAAATAATCCTCGCCGCCAAGCGGTAGAAAAAGGAAATAAAGTCGGTATAAAAATTCACGGATTCCCTCTGGAAATCATCATGGTGGCCAATTATTTTCCATTTATCCCCGGATCGCGATCGGAAGAGACTTAAGATGTAATTAATTGATGCCGACGATATCCTCAGCTAAGCCCCGAGGAGACGCCGGGCCGAGGGAATTGTAAAATATCCTCCGTAAAAATATTCACTCAATTGCAAGCGGATTTAAAATAAGTACCTACTTCTCCTTAAGTACGTACTGTACATTATTAGTCAAAGTAAGAATTTTTCATTTATGTTTCTACTTCATTAATAGAACCTTTAAATATCTGGGAATTAATATCAATAAGACCGATAAATTAATTTCAATTTTTTTTTCTAATCATTTTTGAAAAAGTGGATTTCAGCGATGTGTCTATTAACAATCATCAATAGTAATTCTTCCTATCGGAGGTTGACCATCACCAAAGGTATCTTCTCCGTTCTCGAATTGCGCTTATACCAGCTATATAATAGTAAGTAGGTTGTGAAATTATGGACTGCGGCATCTCCCTCTACTTTGTCTTCCCTCTTCACCCGAATATCGGTTGGAAATGTTTTGTTTGGCGGTCCTTATGATATGACAGTTTCAGTTTTTTTTGTTTTTATATTTACTTGAATTTTGTTAATACATTAGGAGACAATCTGCATAACTTTTGTAACCAATCAACCAATTAACCAATCATAGACCTATTATATTGGCGTTATAGGGGAAGGAAATTTTCTTATCCTCTTCCTAGTTCTTTGCGGTTATTGGTGTTTAGTTTTTACCTCTCCCAATAGTTGCATCTGTCTCCTCAAATACTTTTTTTTTCTTCTATAATTTCTACTTAAAACCATGTTTCGTTCAGTTGTTCAGTTGGGACTTTAGCTTCATTTAATTTAACTAGAATTTGCCTTAGTATGTATATAGTAAGTATAGCAGTATTTAAGCAAAGGCGAGACATTGATACCATGTAGAAATCAATGAATATATTACAGGTTCGTGCTTTTTTGTGGCAAAACATTCTACTGCAACATATATCTAACAGTCCGTATAAGGCAGTGGTGGATCATGTACGAGTACACAATACACTATTCACACAATATATTGAAATGATAGTGCCAATATTTCAAAATAAATATGATCAACGATCCCTTGAATCCATCGTATCATTTATATTTAACAAGTTGGCATACGAATTAAAAAACTATTGCTCTATGATGAAATTCTCACTGATGTTAAACTGTTGGCTATTGAAAAGTAACCTGGTGTATTGATGGTGACAAATATGACGGTCTCCTTGGTTGTATAGCTTCCTTATATCTGCTGTATTTACGCTATATTTCGCTTTCTAATATATTATATATTGAATAAATATGATGGTCTCTTTGATTGTATATCTCCTTCATAGCTACCGATATCTTTAAAATTATTTAAGTGATACTACTATATTAAGTCTATCCTCACATATCCTCACTATCCTCACAAAACTGTACTACTTTTTTTCTTAATTTTTTTAATACTGATATTTTTTATAAAATTATTTAAATCGATATAATTTAATTTTAGCATAGTATCTCTATAGCAAAACTGTTATGCTATTTTCATATATGAAAAAAAAATTACTTGTGTATGTTGATAACAACATGCATGCACCTATATTGTTCTATTATTGCGCTACATTTGTATGATCATTATTATTTATTGTTGTATTATATAATATTGTTGAACTAAACTCTTACTGACAAGCTTAGTGCGTACAAGTTCCCATTGTATGTAATTAATATTATACAATAAAAAAAACTATAACCTATAATAATTTAAGCAAGTGTGCCCTCGACTGCATGCGACTTCTTTAGAAAGCAATGGTCCATCTATACAAAGAAATTGCTTGCTTTTTTAGGTTTTGGGCCGTTCATGAATACTAACTTTGGATTGTTTTATTCCGCGTGTCTTCCCTGATAGGTTATCGGTATATGTCCACAACATGTTCAGTGTCAACTCCCTCAAGGAGTTTCTCTCTATTTGTACCTATCGCATGGTTCATTGGGATCTAGACCTAGACTATTTATGAATACTTGTCTCATTGGGAGTTCTTTGATATGCTACCAGTATTTGTACTAAGACCACCTCTTCAGTGTCACCTGGTTCATTGGGATCTAGACCTAGACTATTTATGAATACTTGTCTCATTGGGAGTTCTTTGATATGCTACCAGTATTTGTACTAAGACCACCTCTTCAGTGTCACCTGGTTCATTGGGATCTAGACCTAGACTATTTATGAATACTTGTCTCATTGGGAGTTCTTTGATATGCTACCAGTATTTGTACTAAGACCACCTCTTCAGTGTCACCTGGTTCATTGGGATCTAGACCTAGACTATTTATGAATACTTGTCTCATTGGGAGTTCTTTGATATGCTACCAGTATTTGTACTAAGACCACCTCTTCAGTGTCACCTGGTTCATTGGGATCTAGACCTAGACTATTTATGAATACTTGTCTCATTGGGAGTTCTTTGATATGCTACCAGTATTTGTACTAAGACCACCTCTTCAGTGTCACCTGGTTCATTGGGACCTGACCTAGACCGTTTATGATTATACTATTGTATGAAGATATCACTTTGTGTTTATCCATTATAATCAAATGAAACAATCAAACTTTTTTTTAACCACATTTATTTTTTACGCCTACCAGTTTCGAAACAACCGTTCCATCGTCAGTGCAAATTATGTACTAAACAATATTACAAAATTATGGCCGAATATATCTGGCATCTTTCATGTTCTTTGATTCTTGTGTCGAAATTGCGGCTTGTTTTTCCAATATAAGAGGAGGAAGAGGCGTTACAATTAAGTTTGTGTATAATTATGATTATTTTAGATTATATCATTAGGGGTGCCCTGAAATACCGCCACTATCTATATCTGTAATAACGCCGCCTCTCCCTTGTCTGATTGCAGTACAACATAAAGAAGAAGGAGGAGATCGTGGAGCAGATGCCGCAGGAGCCCGACAACCCACTGATGCGCAAGAAGAAAACACCCGAGGAGCTGGCAGCGGAAGCGGAGCTCGAGGACCAAGACGATTTCACCAGTAAGTCCAACTCTTCTATTCTATGAGCCGGCTTCTTCTATTTTCTCTTCGGGTGCCCTCTCCTCTCGGAGGTTAACTAACATCAGTGCAATCTTCACCCTGCAGGCAGCCGCCAGGAACAACGTGGAGCCTTAAGCATTTACTTAATATAATTTTAATTTATCTTAAGCTTGTCGTTGATTCACCTACATTAGTTTTTTTTTCATTCAATACCCACTTATTCCCTGTGCGAATTTTGGAATAGTACATTCTTAGTACCCCATTAAAATGCAATATTTTACTTTAAATGTTAACAAAAATGAATCAAATTAATAAAATTCGATTTAAGTTAAGACATTTTTAAAGAATAATTTATTTGTGAGACAAATATAATAATTACAGAATATTTCATGAAGTGCAGTTTTTTTACGCACTTACTAGGTACATAACTTGTTCTGATAAACTTCATATAACATATACTTGGTTTTTCTAAAGAATTGGAGAATTTGTTGCATGGTTTTCACTGAGTTATACGATTTTTTTGGATTAGAAGTTTAATCATTTTCAAAAAAATATAATAAAACGTATTCTTTAGTAAATCGATAGTTCCATATATAACTATGTCAAAAAAATAAGGGCATTCAAGGTGATATTTATAATTTAAATAAAAAATGTTTTTGTTTTAAGCCACTTTATTTTTATACATATTTATACAAATGTACACATATACACAGTTTATATGTGTACATTCCTGAAACCGAAACCGGTCGAATGCATAAATATGTATAAAAATAAAGTGGCTTAAAACAAAAACATTTTTTATTTAAATTATAATGTCAAGCCACAAAGTGATTGCTTCCTTCGATAAATTGATATTTATAATATTTATATTAAAGGCGCTATGAAAATTGTTCGATACTAGTAATAATGTATGACTAGTTTTCAATAATTTTACAAACAAATAACTAATTAGCTAAGTACCTAAGTAAGAAAATTCGAAATTAAAAATTAAAAAAATAAAGAAAAATTACCAATTAACATTAATTACTCATGAGAATCAATATATTATTAGTTGGTAAATTATGTACATACATGTACATATGTATTAGTAAAATATTGTTTATAAGTGCGGAAAACGAGGAAAATCATCGGCTGTCCATAAAACGCACTATGCGTGTATTACTGCCGGCAGACCGCCAGCTATTATTGACATACTAATATATTGACTGGCTTCAATGAAACGTTTTTTATTAATTGTATTGCGGGGAATACTTAAAATATAAAATCGGTGATTAGTATATTTACAGAGATATTGAAATATTTAGAGACATGTCAACTCAGTTGACAGCAGCGTTAATAAGTTAAACAAGATAATTGGGCCCAGTGTGTAGCTAATCGGCAGGCACCTTGCAAATGTATTTCTCAACCTAAATTCGTTCTTCCGATCTCAGAACTCGCCTTTTCACTGAAAATGGCTTTATTACTAAGATCTTGTAAAGAAATTTCCCTCAAAAGGCTATCCTAACAGCAAAGTTGTTAGATTCTGAATAGAATCAATTTGAGAGGTTAACGACTGCTGAAAGAGCTTATTAGCTAAGAGTAAAATAAAGAGGAAAATAATTAAGCCAATAAAATGCAATTTCCCTAAAGGCTTATTCCCGGGATTAGGTTTTAGGTATACACATAGAACGCAATGAATTCATTGCTTCACGAAACAATTATACGCTGTTTCAAACACCTTAGAATTGGGCTTTAATTGGAATCTTTTTTATTCTTAAGTATTTTTTATAACCCCCATGTAAGCATCCCTGGTTTTAAATACGGTTTTGTGTATTGACTTTTGTTAGAATTGGAAGGTATATACTCTGTGGTAACAATTATGGTATATATATAAGAAGTGTACTCGTACACGTTGGGTGCCAAATGTTAGGTTTAGAAATAATCGGAGAACAAAGAAGAATGCATACAGGGGTAACTTGTAGGTAAGTTGAGATGGCGGCATCAGTATTCAGATACTATTAAAGATATGTAGGAACGCGGGTTTGATTGAGAACATAAATAATTATGAATGGGGTGCCAGATGGCCCATAGCTCATCAAAACGGAAAAAAAGAAAATCTTATCTCAAAACGTGGACTCGTTAGACAAAATCTACTAATATTTCTAGGTTCTAAATGAAATATGGGATAAATTGAACGAAGTACGGAAGTAACAGTATAGAAGATCTACAGTCTATCGTATCTAGGATGGACGAAGTATGTATGAAGAATGAGCTAATGATGAATGTAAGTAATTCTAAAGTCATGGTGTTTGAAAAGAGAGAGTACGAAAACAGTGTGCAATATAGTTGTGAATGATGAATACTTGGAGCAGGTCGATAATTTTGTGTATTTGGGAAGTATGTTTACGAGAGATGGAAAGACTGATAGGGATATTTAAAGAAGGGTGAATGAAGGAAACCCCATTAACGGAGGACTGAACGCGGTTGGCGCAAACAAAAATTTGTCTAAAGAAGCGAAGCTAGCAGTCCACAATGGAGTGCTGATACCAACCCTGATGTATGGCAGTGAGGCATGGAACTGGCAGAGGAAGGATGAAAGTAGACTGAATGCTGTAGAAATCAGATCTCTGAGACGAATGTGTGGTAAAACCATGTATGTTCGTGTGAAAAATGTTGAGATTCGTAAAGAATGCAAGGCTGATGTAAGCGTACTGAGCAAGATCAGGAAAGGGACGCTTAGATGGTTTGGGCATGTAGAGCGAATGAACGAAGAGAGGAGTGTAAGGAGAATATATGACGCGAATGTGAATGGAAGAAGAAGCCGGGGACGTCCGAGGAAGACATGAAACGAGCAAGTGAATCAAATAATTGAGTCGGGCCATATCAGAAGTCGGAATAACAGAAGAGAATGTATGAGACGTTGTATGAAAGTGAATGAAGCAAGAATTATATGCTAGGTATGACTAGTGGGCTTGGACACTGATTTGGTGCTTAGGACATTTTTTTTCTTCGCATATATTTATTAGACATAATTAAGAACATTGTTTTCATGGTAATAACAAAAGTGGAATTAAAGTACTAATTTTTTTATTTTTTATTTAAATAATCCTTTTATTTTCCTCTTTTTCAAATTTAACAACTCCCTAATTGAGAAATTCACGTGTTTAGGGAAGGAGTACTAATATTTATTGTTACACATTTAATAATTTCAACAGTACTACCATGAACTTGATGTTCTGGTGTCTATACAGAGTGAAAGTAACATTGCTGATGAGCAGGAGGCTTCCATCTCGCTGTTAATGACTAAATGGATGCTGGGCTCGCCAACCATCCTTATATTCAATGGGTCTTGTATATTTAGGAAACCTTCATTAGATCTATTTTAATCCTTCAACTTGTTCTTATTGATAAGTTTTCTGGTGTCCAGGTTCAGGCATAGGCCTATTATAAATATCAGTTTTACCGATCCTTGGTAGCTCTCATCCATTCTAATCATATCAATATAAAGTGAATACAAACAGCCAAACGGAGCATCTATATTTTTCTCTCCCTGTGTTCAATACTTAATTATAAATATACCTACAAAGGAGCACTACATCGGAATCCCAGATAAAAGTTTATATCTAGCACTTGGCACCTCCCACACATCCCATCTCTTCTTTAAAAATAAATTATGCACAATGTATTATTAATAAATGTTCTGCAGAATTAAACTTGTGCTTGTATTAATTTCTTGTAAATTTACCAATAAAGGAGCACTATACCGGATCCTTGAGGGGTCCGTATTGCATATAATATGTGTTCCAGTTTTATAACACTTTAAAGTTGCTAACATTATAATTCTCTAATTTCAGAGCTGAAAAACACTATTGAGACGCAAGTCAACGAGCTGAAATCGCAAATTGAAAGCAAATGCGTCATGCAGTGAGGGAAGTCCGCCGAATCATCGCGTCATCGAGTTGCGAGCCAAGATGCAAGAGTCAACATCACTGGTCGGAAAACACTGCAACTAAAACACTTAGCAACTTAAAAACAACAAACAATACAACCACGGGAGAAGAGGAACAACACATGGAACAAGTGGAAGGCTTAACAAAGAAAGAAGGGATTGTTTGCAGTGTTGAATGAAGACGTGGCGGTATGGTTGGAGCATTCGGTCGTCACTCGCCACCCGCATAGTAGCGGTGTAGTAACTCACTTAAACATTAATAATTGTGCCCCTCATACCCATATTTACCTATTTATCGATCCTATTACTAAACTATGTATCCGCCTAATAAGTTTGCCTTGTTTGTTGTCATGTTTTTATATATAATTAATATGAAAAGTAGTTAATATATCCAAAGCAATGGCTCGATAGGAATGGAGAAGTTTGATGCGTTGACGTGTCCACATTATTTGTCTGTTTTGTAACCAAATCTAATATTATTTTAATCGATTTTTTCTTCTTGCCGTTACCTTCAATGTCTCTTATTTCGATGCACGTCTGAAAAAGACGGAAATGCCCAAAGATGACGAACTTGAGTACACAAAAAAGTTTGAAATACACGGAATGCTGTGTATTTCAAAGCTTATAATATGGAGAATCTCAAATCAGAGAACCAGGGCGCTTTCAACTTGAAAGACTAACTACTTAAATAGGGTTCGTGCTTTACAAACAATACGTTGATATAAAAGAAGGAAGTCAGTCTCGATCGATAAGCACGCTTTCTCACATTCTTTCTAGGGGGGCAGTCTCACAAGATTGTTACAATTCGGTTTTTAATGTGAATGATGTTAATTTAGATTAAACCAAAATGTCGAAGACTAAAAACCGCGCTTGTTATCAAAGTTTAGCTTATAGAGTGTTAAAAGTATTTGTTACACATGAAAAAAATTGAAGTATTTTATTATTATTATTAAATATATAACTTTTATGAATATTTGACTAGGTATTAACACGGGCTGAGCGAAGTGTATCGTAACTGGTAGTCTGCGATTATATAAATAAAAGATAACAATGAATTAAAGCAATAATATTTAAAAAGTGATTTTTTTGTAAAACCCTAAAAAATTGCCAACGCTCTCGTCTCTTACCTGCGCTTGAAATGTGACAATTTCCGATGTAAACGTTTTTTTACCAAATTTGCATTTTTTAAGTGAAATTAGAAGAAAACCGGACGTGTCTTTGTTAGATATGTTTTCGGTGAAATATAAATGTTGTAAAAATATTAATTGAACATTCTTTTAAAGAAAATATCGTAATCGCAGCTTTCAGTTTACGAACACTTTCTCAATTTTTCTATGTATATTTTAACCTTTTAACCTGCTAACTCATTTGTGCTTAAGTTGTATCTAATTTCTTTACACCAACAACAGTCGAGATGGCTTTGGTCGATTCAAATAATGATATTATTATTCAAGTATAGAAATGTGTCGATTATATAAAACACAAAGAATGCAGTCCGAAAACCTTTGCTTTTTACAAAAATCAATGAGTTTCGTTTAACAGTTTTTTTCCTTTCATTAAACAAAGGTTACGCTTGTGATATCTTGTTACTTGAGTGTTACATTTAGCAGCACATAGATGTCATTTTGTATCCAATATTTAAGCGCAATGGATTGGGTAGTGTAGAATAGAGGTCGGTACTCAATTTACGTATTTTATTTCGTCTGTTATTAATTTAACGTCTGTGCGAGATTTTTGTGAACTTAAAAGTCATCCAAATTCCAGATTTACAACAACAAACATTTCAAGATTTCCTATGATTTTACCGCGGGACCTTTTATATCCAAAATTTCTTATTGGTAGAATTGTTATTCTTGATGTTTTGATCGTTTTGAATGTTTTAAATGTTTTTTAATTTCATCAGCAATCTATCGATGTTGTATGCTTGATAAATGTGCTATTATTATATCGCTTGTTGCCTTCGATACACCGTACTACTTGTACCTCACTCTGCATGGCAATTTTTCACTACACTATTTTTGCCTCGATGTCGCCCGTAGTGATTTAAAACTTCTGATTCAACCAATACGAAAACACACAAACCAAATATGTAACAATGCACATTGTATCACACTGTTTTCCAAAATACTAAGACTCTTACTAGGAATTCAACAAGTTCGTATCACAAATACAAATGACATTATTTTCTTGATAAAATAGTATTATCACTAATCAGTGACGATGTTAAATTGATTGAATACAATCTTTAGCTGTAATCTTTGATGTCTTTTCTGGAATGTGTTTCCTTTTCCCACTATTCTCGCTTAGCTGAAATGTTAGATTTTGAATCTCTGTAGGTATTGGTGTCCACTTCAGTCTCAATAGATATAAATGAACATTGAAAAACGTCAAAAGCTGTGATAATAATAAGCATGTTTATCGTCGAATTTCCAAATTCGTCTCCTGTTACATCTAAAATGTAACAATTTAATATTAATATATTCTCTTTCTTTATCTCTCCTTCCCTATCTATTGGATAGAATGTTAAAAAGTGTGCGAAATCTTAAATATTCAATTTTAACTTATTATTTTGTCCTTTGAAAGATCAAAGTTCAGACGCTATAGGAGAGCGCGGCATTAGTTCGGACACGTTCATGTTTTATCTGTCATCAGTATCAGTAAATAAATTGGCGATGAAGGCTTCCATCTCCCGCAGTCAGCTGCAGTGGGCGGTCAATAAGCGCAGTGGTAAGCAATTTGGTAATAAGTTTAGTCTCGGGTTCAGATCCTAATTCAGTCCACTAATAATAAAACTATTTTGTTGTTGTTTTTTTTTTAAACATCTATCATCGTTTTTTTATTGATCCGTTTATTTTTTTTCTTTGGTATAAAGATTGAAGGATACTTACTACCCATTGTGTATATTGGTATTTTAGGAGATATGTTATACTATTATTTATATCTGTTCCAATTGGGTATTTACTTTACATTTCATCAGCCACTTTCAGAGATATTTACTTACCTTAAAGTTCGTTAAATAAGATATGGATAAATAAAACATGGATTTGGTTTACAGTTACTCCAGACATGGTACCCTGAGTGAAAAAGATTCTATTCTATACATTCAAACGTAAATATGTGCGCAATGCGCATCGAGGGACGACTCGTTTGTGTTACTGTCTGAAAAGCAATGCTTTTCGGCAATTCCAGTAAATGTATCGAGCAGTGCCATCTGTTGGTACACCTATTAATCAGAACAACTTTATAAACAAATAATACTGTCGTGTTCATTATCACAGTTTAAAATATTGTCTGTATTTATGAGAATGCTGCCATTTTACGCTGATTTTTGAAAATGAGGAAACATCTTTGAAAACTTTTCAAAATTATATGTAAATCGTATTTAATCCTTTGCGTCCACTGATTTAACTCCCGGGATATCTTCCTCCTTTGTTTCTATATATTTCAAGTGTAACAAAATACGTAGCTCAATTTCTTCACGTCGGTTTTCTAGTTTTTTTTAAGTCTTTGGGATATTTATTTATTTATATTAGTTGATATTATTATCACTGTAGATTTTTGTATTGAAATTATCATTGTGTCAATTATTACCCCTACCACACTGAGATTCTGCGTTTTGACCAAAATACCCTACTCTTTTTATATTTATCATATAATTTCCCAAATATATAATATCATACTGTTCACATTTCAATGATATCATTATTCCTATAAACCTATTATCTATATAAATATACTCGTATATTCGTGTAGTTTAAGATCGTTTGAAACTACTTTACACAAAACACATTTGACAAGAACTTGAAGATGCTTCAAGGGCTATTCGACCTGACATGAAATGCTTCAAACCACCAAATGGGTACGAAAAATACTTAACTTCTTACTCCAAATTCCATGCTGATAGTTTTCCAAGTAATAAGACTTACAAAATGTACACAAAAGCACTGTTTATTGGACAAGAAGAAAGCATTGCAGATTAGTGATCTTATCGCATTATTATCAGTCAAGCTTCTCAGGCATCTTCTGCGAATGGTCTGCATGTGTGAATTACTCTAGGGACTTGTAGTTTCAAATGTGTATTTGATGACATGTATTTATTGTATTACGTTGTACACTAATCTATCCTAATCTTACGGCTTCTACTGTGTAGTGTGTTTCCTTCTGCTATATATATTAAATGTATATTTTCTGGAAATGAGCGAAGTTCTGCTTGACGCTTGTTGTCCGACTCTAATAGGTAGCTGTAATATAGAATCAATGTTTCCCTCTCCTTGCATATTGTGCTTGCAATATGATTTTACAAGTAAAAGCTAAATTAATTCAACTTTAACCCCGTCTGCATATATAATTATATTGACATCTTCGTTGTTGTGATGTTGAATAAAAAATATTATTAAAAAAATCATAAAAAAATATGTATATGTTACAGAAATTATTGTTGTAGATTGCTAGGGGTTGTCAATAAATAGTTATAGGGGTTACATGTAAATTGAATATGTATTATAAGCAAATAAACTTTCGGGAAAGAAATGATAAATTACCGTTTTTCTTTACTTGAGATACAGTGAACTTTCAGACAGCTATTACTAACATTGCATTCAGATCCGCGTGGTAGGTTTAACGTTTCACTACTTTAAAACTTAATCTAGTGATAGCAAAAAAAAACGAAATGTTCTAGCAGCCAAAAATTGCAACTATTTTTTTTGTAGGTTAGAACATTTTGCCAGTGAAATAGAATTAGTTGCAACTGACAAAAAACTATTTTTGCGAGTTGCAGCTGTTTGTGACATCTCAAACTATGAACTACTAACTAATTATTTTTCACTACTATCCTTACCTTCACTGAATGTATGTTCTGTTCCGCTTCTAAGGCTTGCATCTTTAAGCTTTGGGCTTCACATTTAAAGTGTATAAGTGTCGTTTTCTCTATTTTCTGTTTGTCATTCTAAAGCGTTTGTATATTTCGCACTTATTCCCTTATCTCGGTGTTGTGCTCGATGTATTCTCACCATTTAATATATATTATATTAATCTTGCAAAAAGGTCTTAAGGTAATACTTTTTAAATATTATTTTATGTCATTTTACAATAAAAATAATAATACTCTTTACGCTACACCAATGTTCTTGATATTGTTTAGTTCTAATGATTTTTTTTTAAATTCCATTGTTGTTATTTTACTCTCATCCATGAGATTAAATTGTGTCGATTCCGGTACAATTTATAATTTATTTGTTTTTTTTTCGATAATTATTGGAGGAATTTGGGTGAATTTAAAATAATGGTAAAATGTGAAACTTTGTGTCATAAATAAATTATTGGCTTTGAAAATAATATCTTCATATAAAATATATTAAGACTAACACTATATCTCTATTCATATCGTTTAGACAACGAATCTTTGGTGAAAATAATAATATTCAGTTTCCTCTTGATTTCCAATCTCTCTCACTTCTGTCAGGCTTTAACAGTTTTAAGGTTAGGTTCGGTTGCTCCTCACATGACGTCAAGTCTGTTGTAGTTACCAATGTTGCCACTGTTGCCACCTGCACACTGTGTAATTTTAATCCATGTATATAGAGTATTTGTTATATACTTGGTACCTAGAATATGTGTATTGTTTGATATTTCCACATCGGCAGCCGAAGAATAACTCGAGGATGATCCATTTGTAATTTGTACGTCAATCCGTATTTGGATATTACAGACATATTGTATTGAGCGAAAGTGGATATATTATATTTATTGCAAAAGCTTTGAAATAAAGAAAATACATTGAGGTTTATACAAGGTAAATTTAATAAATGTAGTTACACAGTTTCTTTTGACACGGCGAGTGTTGGTGTTATTTGTAGCGTTAAATATTCCCAACTCATGTTAAATTTACTAAATAGAAAGACCGTTTTAAATACGTAAGTAACACAACTGTAAGGATTCTTCAAACATACCTAATAACAATCACTATTAACCCTGTGGAGTCGCCGCGTGAGCGCTATGCTCTGGGGGTAACATCGGAAGGTTCATCAGGTGAGGGAAATTCTCACAGTGGACGCCTTTAGTTGGTCGTGTGTGCATCACACTATTACGTACTGCATAACATGTGATTGTTTGATTGTTTCTTTATTTGATCGAATGTGACAACCTGATATAAGAATACCCATATTGTTTGATAATTTTAATGTTTTTACCAAGCATGCCTTGAATGTTTAAAATGTAACATGAGTAAATAGAGACAACGACACCTTATACATATTGGAACGGTTCATTTGACCCACAATAACAATACACGGAGATTATAATACTCGTATAGCTAATACTTACATAAACCTTAGGTCTATTGAATTTGAAATTAGTAGTTTAAAAAAACTTTGGGAAAAAAAAGAAAAAATTGCTTCTAAGCTTTATGCTACGTTAGCGACACCTAGTGATATAAAAGTTGAACAACTAAAGCATGGAACGGTTGAATGGTATTCCCACACATACATACATACATAACATTACATTGAAGTTTGTAGTTTATTCACTACGCATATATTATATTCGTAAAGTACTACAGAGATATTGTTGATTCCATCTCTATTTAATACTAAACTTGAAGTAGATTGTCCAAATTGATTAAATAATTACCTTGATTTTATTGAATCACCTTTATTCAATTAGAACATTGTATCTCAAAGAAACAAACAAACATATAGTTTTACAGAATTATGACATACGTAACAATGCAATAGTTGGATAACTTAAATTAAAATGATTTGAAATATATTTTGATTGAATATAAACTGAAGTGTTTGAATATAAACTGAAGTTTTTGAATATAAACATGAGTACTTATAGACACTAGAAATTAGAGATTGCCATTTTTATATATTGTTTGAGTGATTTATAAAAATGGTTAATCTACGCGTTGTTAAATAATAATTAATGAATAAATAATATTGTACCACTTAAAAACTACTCTACTTATTTTCCTTGTATTATCCCTAACCTAATGGCAGTATAAAAATATAAATATTAACAATATTCCAATGGTGAGCAAGCTGCACATAACAAAGTTCTTCGTCTATCCAAGTTTCAGGAGCTTTCCAAATTTTCACCGATTTTCAGTTTTCCCATAAAGTTCCTTGACTCTAGCGAATATTCCTTCAAAAACGGAAGATACTCTATCAATGACGGAATCCAAAAGGTTTTCCTCGACTTTCCTTTCTTGGGCTTGTGGTGATTTCTCCTTCCGATTCCGGCCTTCTTCACGAAATTTTAATTTCGCATCACTACATTTGTTTTCTTTTGAAGCCTCATCAGAAATTAGTTTGTGTATTTGATTTTCCAGAAGTTTAGCGACCTTTGCTACCTTTAATTCGAAAGAAGGGCTATCGACTTCATTTTGCGAAACTTCAGGCTTATTTTTATTTTTAGGGGATGGTTTAACCACTGTTGTAAAATTTTCAGAAATTAATGTAAACTTTTCATTACTTGATTTGTTTGCAGGTTGAATTTTAATGTTATTTCCGTTGAAATTATTATCTCCGATCTCTTTTTCAGCATCAGTTCCATAGTTGTGGTGATCTTCTTCACCTAATTCTTCATTTATATTATTTTTGTCAAAGTCATTTACTATAAAACGTTTCACTCTGTTGTTTGGAATAGTAAGATCTTTTCCCGTTTTCGTCAAATCCACAGTTGTCTCTTCATTTTGACTGAGAGTTTTTTCTGGGCACTGTTTCTTTATTGGTTTTCCCATGGCTCCAAAAAATTTCTTCCTTTTATTCTTTGTCATAGTTCTGACTTTCTTCAATGAAGCCTTCGGTTTTCCCGTTTTCTCCTTTATGATTTCAATGACTTCGTCATTTAAAGACCTTTTGACTAACTTGTGTTTTTGCAAATCGGCCGTTATCAAAGTCTTTGCTTTCATCAGCGCTAGTCTGGATTGAACTTTGTGTCGTAAATCTTGCATTTTTGCACGGGTTTTTGCTAAATTTGCTGACAACTGAAGATTTTTGTGTGCCACTCCTAAGGGTAGAATTCCTAGAGGGGTTCCAACAATCTCTTCAGCAGTTCTGCTTTCTTGAACTGAATTATCATCATTAAGTGGATTTATCTCATTCAAAAGGTTCTTTGCACGCCCCACCAAATCATCCAAAGAAGGTAAACTTTGAGAAATTTCACTGTCTGCTGTTTTTGGGAAATTTGATATAATTTTACTCAAGTCCAATTGCGGAATTTTCGGTAACTTAAACGTTGGCAATATTGGAGAGTTTTCGGGGGGTGCGTCCCCAACTGTTGGATCTGCTATAGATTCATTTATTACTTCTGGCTTTGTTACAGTTTCCGAAACTTCCATGGTCTCAGCTGGTTGTACTGGTAAGTCTGATCCTACTAATGGTGAGTCATTGAGATCCATGCTGACCATGGCTAGATTTGCTTTGGGATCTCGAACAATTTTTACCACAATGTTGCTGTTGAAACCATCTCCAAAAAATAGTTCTTTGATTCGATCACTTGTTAACTCTTCTTCTTTCGGCAATTCAATGTGTTTAAAGACGATTAATCCATCAACACTCTTATCCCCAGTATGTTCCCTAGGTATTCGTTTCAAAGTATTCACACCTTGTCTGAGAACATCTGAAACCTTCAATATGCTAGATAGGGGTTGAAGAATTTCATCCTCAACACCGAGGAACTCTTCTTGTAGTTCCATTAACGATGACAGTTGACTAATGAGAGTGACTAGGTCTTCCATATTATCTATCTCATTAGAGCTCACAGAAACTGGCGATTGCATTTCATCTGCCTCCAAGTCTTTTAGACCCATTCCAGCTGGAACATCCACAAAATGTTTATCAATATCTATATTCTCAGTTACAATGTTGACAGGTTCAAAATCCATGTTTTTGGAAATGATTGAGGTCTCCAGGAGTTCATCCTTTTTCAATGAATCACTTGTATGTTTACCAATAGTTTCGTCAGTCACTGTTAACTGTCTCCCATTGATCCTTTCTGAATCCCCGTGCTCATAAGGAAAATTAACAGGGTCTGGAGCAACTTGTCTGTCTTGGTCTGTAATTACTGGCAAATCCCTGACGAAAATTCCTGGCGTGATTCCCCTGATAATTTTATCAGACGGTACTAAATGGTTGTCTTCTCCTTGGACCTGTCTTTTTATTCTAATTGCATCGAAGATATGTTCGTCCTTCTCCGTCGATCCTTGGTCGAAATAACAAGCTTGCACATCGGTGTTAGTGATAACCCAGAAACCAACAGACTTTGGTGGTAGAGAAATATATAACGTATCGAACGGCTTCATTTCGTTAACCAAAGGCACCATATACTCTTCATCCAACTTCTGTTTACCATTTATAATGATGTCCCTGTAACAAAGAAAATACCAAATTTCAGAAACATGTGACTTAATTTCATACACGTTCTTGAATACACAATTATAGTGTGTAATCCGTGCCCAGCCGTGCTTTTGCGCATAATGAAATAATAAGTTTATATTAGACATGCTTTTAGGGCGTTCGAGGCTTTGAAGCACCTTCCATTGGAGCACCGTTAGAACTAGAACGACATTCCCAACAGATAATTAACTATGATCTGAAGTTCTATAAACTGCTTTCTGTCTGTTAAGATAAGAGATTATGACAAACTAATTGTCTTTCTTTGCACAAAAATTATATATAATATTTATAGAATCCAGACCAGAAGCGGGTGCCACACTCCGTAGTTCTTCAACGAAATAAAGCAAAAGTTACTTACTGATCGCCGTTTTCTTGTAAAATAAACTGCACAATCTCTCCGCCGTCATTGTTGGATATTTGCACGTGGAGATTGGCTGGCATAGATCCCGAGTTGGCGGCAAACAGGGTAACCGCCCCCGACAGAGGTCCACTGGGCAGTTTGGAGCAATGCCCAAACACGGAGACCTGGGCAGACCCTTGGGAGACCTCAAGGACTTGTTTACCTACCAGAATCTTGTGAAGCAAGGACACGTAGTAACTCTGAATGTAAAAAATTGACAAAATTAAGTTTTTGTACTCTCGAAACTTCAACAAATTGAACCCTTTAAAAAAATAACACATAGAGATGGCTATGAGCTCTTTCTTTGAGACAAAGAAACTCTTCTCTATCCATACATAGATTAGAATGATCCGTTGCTTAGTCTGTTTTTCTATGTAGTTTGGAAACCTGAATAGTGGCAATAAAGTAAATACGCAAGATGTAAATACGAAGCCTTCGAAACGTAGATATATTATTTATGAAACATACCCGGGACCGACAAGGCAACTAATTTGGAAAAACCGTAGACATTGACTGATAATCAAACCAAGTATGGTCAATGTCGAATATTCCTTTTTTTCCTTTTATTGTTTCAATACAGCATAAAACTGTAGTTTTAGAATGTTGTGTTTCTCGGTTTTGTGGGTTCAATAGTTTCTTTCGGGCCTTACATTATCATATTTGGGGACATGATCTGGGGATCATTTTAAGGAACCAGAGACTTGTTATAGGAAATAGGAGACTCAAAATCTTGCGAAGTTATTGAGCATATGAAGGAGTAGTTAAAAATTTCTCACCATTGTCGGTATCTTCAAATCATTCTTCTCCATCTCCTTAAAGAGGACGGAATATCCATTCCTAGCCGTCTCTCCCAGGGTTTGGAGCCAAATGATGGCCTTGTCTTCTACCTTCACTCCTGAAGTTTCCTCAACTGTCTTCCACAGCTGGATTCCTTGATCCTTCAGATGTGCCTTGACAGGCTCCTTGTTTGTCTGGTCGATGAACTCCATGGTATCAAAATCGTGTGTGCTGCAATTTGAAAAAAAAACAATAAAATTATTGGTATTGTTCTTTGTAATCCTTATGGGTAGAACCAAGTAGAACTAGCTGCAAATAAAAAATTATCAGTAGGTACCGACTCATTTTCATTTTTCGTTGTATCGAATTGAAATGAAAATTTATACATTTTCATCAGTATTGATAATGATTACAAGACCGTTAAGTAAATATTTGAAGAAGATGAGTATAAAAAGGTAGGTGCCAATAACGGTACGGTAAGATCCAAATTGTTGTACTGGACATTTACAAAGCTTTTGATCAGGTTTGGCACTAAGAACTGCCTTCTTGCGAACCTCTCGCATCCTTGTATACTTGAATTGCCGACTTTTTGAGGGAGACGTTGATTCAAACGGCTACTGGTGATTTCCCCTCTTCCTCACATTCAATTTATCCTGGCGTCCCACAGGGGTCGGTTCTGTCTACGTCTTCGTTTTTACAGGACCCGCAATTACTTTAATAGTACACAACTGCTAACCTTATATAAATCCCAAATGCACTCAACTATTGAATTTGGCAGCCATCTATCTGGAGCCTGAAAATACCGGAAAAATCCTTTAACTCTGCAGAAACGGGCGGTTCATTTGAGAGTTTCCCCTATCTTAACAAACGGATTGCACTCTTTAGAGCACGGGCGTCTGGTGGGAATGCTGTCCTCGTTCTACCGGTATTTCATTAAAATATGCTCCGAAGAACTAGCTTTATTGATCCCCTCGACACCGCTGCACAGTCGGGAAACGCGCCGAATCCGCGCTAAACATTTATACACATATGATATTTATCACATGAGAACGGATCGTTTCTGCTACTTGAGTTCAACAGCTTGCCCGTGGAATTATTTTCCGACCTCTGTGTTTCCTACCTTTTCCAGATCCTGGTTCACTCTTTCTTTTTTCCAAAAAGAGCCTTCACAAAACATCCCCAAAGATAGGCCTTAAGCCAAAATATTCTCCTCAAGGCCTCCTGTATAGAGTAAATATAAAAGAAGAAAGAAGAAAGAAAATACTCTTCGACTTCGACAACTTTTGATTTTTTTTTGGTTGGGTTCCAATGAAAAAAGGGAAGTAGTAGGTACAAACACAAATGCCAGAAACAGTTGACAATGTCACAAATCTAAACTAAAACTATTTTTGTATCATGCGAATTTCGTAAAAATATCCTTATCGTTCTTTCTGCAATACATTGATGATAAAACATTGGTTTTTCCGTGGTTATCCTAAAATGGTTGGTAGATGTTTCAGTAGCTCTGATAGAATCCCGATTCTGGGTTGGCGATGTTAATCTGGAGAACCAGATGAGAAAAAGGTGATAGGAAGGACTGAAGAGAAACAGGAGTATGCCACTGAAAAGCCTACCTTGGTTCATGGATGTCTTTTAGAACTTAATTCACCTCACCGAAACTTCACGGTAATCCAGAATTAGCCAGGTGGTGAACACCTTTTGTTATTGTCCGACGAACGGTTGAGATCGAACTCTCTTCAGCCCTTTGTTCTTCCAGTGACAATAGGAATCGGATCGGGGGTGGGTAGTCGACAATTACGCATTTAAGATGCCAATACCGTAGGTCTTTAGATCCTCAGCTTATGCATATGGTACTTCGTTCTTAGACCTTCTCGATGTAGAGTGGGTTTCGCTGTTCAGTGGATCGCCGCCAGTTTCTGGTGGTCCTAATCCAGTGTTCTTTCTTTATTACCTGGCATCAGCTATGTTTACAGATAAGCTATTTCTGTTCCAATCTACTTTCTCCTTCTCGTCCAAAGTCTCCCACTATCAGCTTTACCACATACCCAAAACGATTACCTAATAATATTAGTGCGAGTATTGAGTAAAAGCGAAAACTAATATACTTTATGATTCACTTACGGGTCAAAGGTAAGAGCGTCCAAAACACCTTTGGCAAAGAAATGATCTGTATTCCCCGGATCAAGGCAGCCGTTGAGGTCTCCAGAGGTGAGTTTCCACGGCTCGCTGCGGTCCGCCTTGAACACCTCCATCATCAAGCGGAACGTCTTCAGCATGTTGAGGTATTGGCCTGAGGACTGGTTAATACAACCTGCAGAAAATATTTATAATTAACAATGACAAAAATTTCCCTAGATAACACTACAGTACCTAAGTCTGGAGTTATTTCTTGACCCTGAGCGAAAACAACAATAAGTTCGATGGAATGTTAAGTCGATGTGCTGTATTTGTTCTTCTGGTAGTGCAATTAGAAGATAGTTGAACTCGATAATTTTACTCGATTGTTTTTAAAATTTATGAAAGTGAAGCGATAAGGAACTAGAGTGAAAAATATAATGTTTTTAATAACATGTATTCATATAGATCAACAAACGCCGATTCCGTAAATACAACTTTTATTATATAGAATTTATAAATCGTTATTTAAAAGTGAATAAAAAATTATCTCATCAAAATACCTTGTTACGTTGGTACCATTGCATTTGGAACATCTGAAGTCACGTACGCATCCTGTTTTTGAATTAGTATGAACATTTTTATATTTCGAGTTTCTTTTGTATTTTAAACACGTATTTCTTAGTTTTGACTAAATTTAAACATAATTTGGGTGACTTTAAGCTCTTTAATTGTTATTCAATATAAAAAAACCTATAATCAATGAAAAAAATTAGAGTATTCATGAGCAAACCAATGTATTATGAAAATGTTTATGCTCAATACCATTATTATTCTTTAAGTTAAAGTTTCTAAAAAAGTACATAATTTTAGAACTTGTGTTTAGTTATGGTTTACAATTTTTTTTTAAAGAAAGACAAATATTCCCTGGTTACGAATAACCTGACAAAATTTAAAAATCTCCTACTACCATCACAGTAAGCGGAAGATGTTGCTTGAGACCCAAGCCCGATGCCAACTCAGCCACTGACCGATCTATTAATGTATCTATGAATTGAACATAAAATCATGTACAGTAAAGCTCATCCTTGTTTTGACCTTCGACATTCTAACCTCAAAACTAATCATAATGACCGGCCATAGATTTGGAGCGTTTTGGCAAGCTTTGAAAAATAGAAACTTTGAAAATTATTTTAACTATGAAAACTTTATTTAGAAAAAAAAACGAAATATACTTTTATTTAACTTTGAACGTTATAATTAATAAAAAATAAAATAAAATTGGACTTGAAATCTTCATTGTGTTTATGTAGTCATCCGATACAAATCATGTTTATTTAAACATAAAAATGCAACGCAGACCTATTACTACTAGCATAGATCGGCACTAAATGCACAATATTACACCACGCATAACTGGAGCATTTGGTTCTTTGGCACAGTCAATCTTCCTATCTGGGAACTAATATCGACTTGAAGAGACATAATAGCACTCGTGCAGATGTTAATTATATTCCATATTTGTAAAAAGCATTAACTTTCTGGCTCGCCATAATTTACAATAATTATGGCGAGGTAGGTTAATTATAATATTCTCCTGGCGAAGGAAGGGTGCTTCCGAAACCGGAAGAGTGTTAATAAAATGAAAGTGGTCTACAACAAATTTATGTGTTTTTTATTGTTAATTATATTCAATTGTAATATTCTCAACTGTGATTAGTTAGTTAGTTAGTTACTATTACTATTACTAATTAGTTACTATAAAATTATTTCTATTATGTTATCTTTCTTCTTCTTCTATATATCTATTACACCAAGAAGAATGTTCCGGCAGACGGTGTGTCTGTTTGTTTTGTACACAAATCTACAGTTTTATTTCGATCTTGAGAAAATTTTGTACACTTGACCTTAAAAACAAGGCGAAGGTCACTATCTATACGAGATTTTGGAAAACCACCCCCATTTATTTTGCGAGCCATTAAATTACATTTTTTGGTACTTCTTGAGTAAATTTCGCACCCTTGACGTTCAAAATAAGAGAAAAACTACTAGGGGGGGTACGTGCAGGGTAGGAGTAAAGGTAACACATCACAATCTCAAAACGTTGCTCCAAATCATTCATAACCCCGGGCAATGCCGGGTACTTCAGCTTGAATGCTATATAAGTTGTTACGTAACAAAAGGGTGACCCTAGAGTGATTCTAGCTTCTTGTTACAAGGAAATAGCTGGGCATCCAATTACGAAACGACCCTCCAGAAATCACAATAATCAACCAATCCGGTGATTTCCCGCTTTTAATCAACCAATGACGGCTAAAACGGTCATTACTGACCGATAGAACAGGGTAACGCGAAGCGACTCGAGAGCGCCCGGCCATTCCTGTGCGGGCCCTTCTTCTAGCCGGACCAGCAAGCTGATACCCGCGTGCTCTCTAAGAGTCTGCGGCTGGAGCCCATCATCCAAGTCCAATTGGCAACGTTAATCGCATGCGGGTTTGAAGCCCCTAGCTGATCGTTCCCATTTTACCTTAAAACACCTAAGATGGTGACCTGTTATTAACTTATCAAACTCAGTGTGGAGATATCCGACACCTGCGTTCTGTGTACGCTGACCACCCCGACTACCCCGGCCATGGCGCCGCTGTACCAGCATCCTCATGTAAGCTGTCCAAACCTTTCCTCTTTCATGTGTTGTACTCGTGTTTTCCATAATTAATTAGCCCGGTCTAGAATTTCATCAGAGAGAGAAATAGTTTAACTCTATGTCCGAATAAGAGCCATCTACTTGGCGTACACTGTACCTAACCTGTAATGTCTACGTTCACTTCACAATAAATTCTGAACTGAAAGTACTCCATCGCTTCATTTAAAGTAGAATAGAATTGCCTCTCCTCCAATTATAAGACTGCGGTCGACTCACATGACCCTGAGAGAGAGGAAACCTCCTGCTGTACCGAAACCTGAGCTATCTATTGTCCGTACGACGCTGAGACTCGCCTAAGATACCATCACCGGGTAAGTCGCGCTGTTATCCTAATCTCCGCCTCTCACTTGCACCCGACCTTCCTCCATCCCATCTCCCCAATTCTCATCATCATAACACTGGGTTCCAACTTGGGGCTTTCTTCCTTCCCGACCTCCTATCATCCCTTTCAACATCATAACAAAGTGTATCTACGTAATGTAACAAATAAAAAATAAATAAACGAAAAAGATTACGAAAATAGTACCAATTCCAAAAAAGCAAGAGACAGCATTTTTTTAATTAAGTAACAGCTATGTAATTAAAGTACAGCATACGTTAGTAATTTCTGACCATAAAGAAAGCAATAATAATGATAATATACAAATATTTTATGATTTCTATATCGCCGTGTTTGCGAAAAATCACCTCAAGGACGCTGCAATCGATCGTAACATAACTTCCATAAGGTGGTCATTTTGATCGGTTGATAGGTACATAATAATAATATTTATTTATTTGAAACAAACGTTATTTAGCAATAAAATGTGAGAAAGCTTCTTACTGTCCAACTGAGAACAAATCCCGTTTTAGGACAGTCAAATTGACAAGTTTAGTTCATATTAAGTGCCATTATAAAAAATAGAAAGGAAAAAGATATTATTTATATAATATGGTAATATAATATATCTAGAAAAAAATAGAAATTAAGTATAAAGAGATGTGAAGAATAGTACAAAAAAAACAATTGTGTATACTAGGTCATTTGAGTATAGACTATAATTAATATATTGTAGAATAATGGTTATTTCATAGAGGCACGCACTCACAGATGGCGTTAATTAAAATACTTTGCGCCATCTGTGAGCACGTATTTCGTTTTGTTTAACCTTAATCCAATGATCATCGTTTAGCCTTAACCTAGGATTTAGGGTAAGATTCTTCAATTTAAATATAATGTCGATAAAAAATTACAGAAAATAATTAGATCTCAGTCGTTCAGTGGTTAGAGTGTTGCACCAGTAAAACAAAGGTCCTGGGTTCGATTCCCAGATGCGAGTGTTACCTTTTTTTTAATTTTCTGTGCCTTTTCTGTTTCATCTGAGATATTTTTAAAATATCACAACGAGGTTTATAAGGCTCAATAATATGAAGAAAAATAATACCATGATAGAATTTTGGGGTAACAATTCAAAACCTTAAAAAAATGTTCAAAGATTACCTTCTCCAAGCTGCCAAGCACATTCCCCCAGTTCAAACTTCTCAGCTACATTCATCACCTTCACCGCCGTCTCCGGGTTCCAGTAGCCGCTAGCCTCATTCTCCACCAGGATGAAGGGCGTGAACCTGGACCTCTTCATCCAGTCCAGCAGTTTCTTCAAATGGTCGACGATGAAGGCGTCCCCTGACGTGGCGTTGGCGTGGATTTCCTCTGGTAAAGGCGAGGGGATGGTGACCTTCATGTAGGAAGGATAGAGGAATTTCTCCATGCAGAGACATTCGCTGAAATAATAAAAAAGAACAAATGTTAAATTAAGTATATTAACCACTTTATACAGCCAGTCAACCGTCCGAGACAAAGCTTGGAAAAACAGCTGTGGAGGTTATGCAAGGAGAGATTGGCCTGCAATGGATGGAGACTGCTGAAGTAGCAAAGGATGGTAGCCTTGTCGAAATCATACAACCACAATAAAATAGAATAAGCTGAAAAAAAAGGAGCAAACTTGACTTAATACAATTTTTAAAAAATTGCTCTAATTCTGGTAAATAAAAAGAGAAAGAAGCTTTTCAATAACAGTGGAGGGTCCAAAATTGTTGAATATTTTAGAAAAAAGGTTTGATGTGTAAACATTTGATGGATTTTAGAGATTTCTGTTTTAAAAACACGAACATTTCACATCTGAATTTTGATTGGAATTTGGTTTTACATTTGCCATAGGAAAAATACGATCTCCGTTCTGTTCTACAAAATAAGAAAGGGTTTCGCCATAAACATTTTTTTAACGTCTTCTTTAATATTTCAGAATGATAAAATCGACAGTATTTATTGGTTTGACTTTGAAGAAAATTGTTGTTTATTTTGGAATATTTCCTATTTTGGAATTCTTGTAGGGTATTCTCATTTTTAATAGCTACACTAGCGACGCCACCGACTGCAAAGTTAACCATGTCAAGCTGTAGGTACCCTACCCCCTGTGGCCGTCGAATATCTTGAACATGGGTAAATTGTCCCTTCAGCTAAAAAGGTTGTTCATAACTAATCTAGGGTGCCAATATTTGGCTTCAAGGGGAAGATGGCTTAGATACCTGGAAATTCTGGGAAGGTATGAGAGATACCGCGACACACCCAAATACAACCCCTTTGAACATTATTACTTTAATATAATAAATCCCATCATTGTGAAAGTAAAGACTTTTATTGTAATAAGTAAAGGGATTTATTCACAGATTATGTAAACCATTCAACAACCCTCAATCAATTCTAACCCTTTACAAGGCCTTAATTAGAAGTAAACTAGAAAATGGAAATTCTATTTGGAATCTTCATTACTACGAATATGAAAACATTGTTGAATTTGCTTAAAAAGTTTTTTTTTTAAATGTTATCTTTCAAATCAGGTTTACATGACCATCTTAGATTATACGACATGCGTCTTGAATACTTCAACATTAATTCTCTTAAAATTAGAAGGCAAATGATTGATTTAATATGTTTATATAAAATAATTCACCGTCATCTAGATACTATATTATGTCTTAGCAGTACATAATTCCTATTCTTTAAGACGCCATAGCACATCTCACCAGAATACTTTCAGAAATAATGTTCCCTACTTTAGTCCTGTGCCTCAAATGTGTCGACTATATAATAAGATAGAGTGTGCTAATGTACACATTTTTGTCGATAATCTGTACAGTTTCAGAACATAATATCATGCTATTACTTTAAAATATGTAGCAAGGATTGGGCTAATTATATTATGTATCACTTGTGTCTCTTGTTTCTATTGTATTATGTATCATTGAGTTAGTTTTTTGTGATCTTATGTTTTGTGTATCCGTTGTCTGATTATTTGTAATTTGTGTACATTAATTGAGTTTTTATAACTGGATTGTTCTCACGTAAGTGTGAAGATCTGTGAAAACCCAGTATAAATAAATAAATAAACAAACTTTGCGAACTGCATGTGGTCAAATATGGGACAAAGCATAATGGTCATATAGCCTAAGTGCCTATGGAAGCTATTCAGACCATCTTTGTATCAAAAATAATGTGGGATTATTGCACGAAATCAATTCTCAGGCAAAAATGGGATATTAATTAAAATGAATACGCACCTCTTAAATTTATCATCTTCACCTTTAAACAGGCTATGGCTTACACTAAAACTTAAGTATTTGTCGCTGACGACATTCACTACTTTATTTTTAACTATGTCTACTGAAACGTGTTCACTGAATGTCACTCCCAAAAGGGACAGCCCGACAAATACGGGGAAATACATTCTGTCACTAATTAAATATAAATTACAGTACTTTTTCACTCGCATCTAATAGAAGTCTTCGTAGAACTAACCGATGAAATCTAAAACTACGTCTTATATACCCTTTTTATTTTCCTTGGGGACAGGGCAATTTTTCAGTCAGCGGTTTTTCGTGCTCTGTTGTTTTTCATTTTGTTAAAATAGTGTTGACACACTTCGACCTGAATCTAGATTTCCTAGGAACACTTTGTTTGCGGATATGAAAATATTTATTGTTTCGTATAAGGTGGTCAAAAATAATAAGTGCAATGTAACAAAGTGTGCGAGAGGTCGAATGGTCGCTGGCAAAGCCAAAATCAAAATGAATTTGATTATTAGGATGTTGCATAATATTTGATATTTTATATTGAAACAATTACAAAAATATAATTTATTAATTTCTTCAATAGATTTGTAATCACTTTGTGGGGTCATTATCAATAAATCAATAAGACTAATATTGTATACATCACTTTTTATTTACTATATAAATATCAACATGTTTCGAAAGTAAAGCTTTCCTTAACGGGATGAACACCATACTAAAAATACAATGTGCTTGTCATTATTTTTAGTATACTTCTCGTTATTTTTATTATACTGTTTATCCTGATAAGGGAAGCTTTGCTTTCGAAACATGTTGATATTCATATATTCATTAAAAAGGGGGTGTCAACAAACTTATTCGTATTAATCTATTTTTATTTTGTTATTTATTTATGCCCATATGCATAAATTGGAAAATTGAGCTTTACACATTTAACTTTTTTTATCAGTACAGTACGCATATGTCATATAGTAATGCAGTAATAAATCAAATAAAAATATAACAAGGAAAATAAAATTTTAAAAAATGATATATTTATAATATATGAAAAAGTATAAATAATCAGAAGTAAAGGTTTGTTTTAGGAAAAAACAATAAGAAATCGGGTTATTGGCGCTACCGGGACTTGATCTCGGGACCATACCACTATCCGGGTGTCGCACAGATTGATTTTGATTTGATTGGTATACAGAATTCCTAAACTAAAAAAATTCTGACTCTAGCATAATTAAAAGGGATTATCTAATGATAAATAACTTTTAAATTTTTGTTGGTGGTGAGTGGATGAATTGAAACTTAATAACCATACAACTTTAGGGGTAGGATTTCACTCCTTGCGGAGGATTGATTTAGGTTTCTTGTATTTAAATATTTCGTTCTCGCTGTATTTAGCGAAAATGTTTATTGATGGGTTTTAAAAACCGACTAGACCGACATAAAACTTTTCAGAATGTGATACTATAAGATCCTTTATCAGAGGAATGTTTATGTAATTGTATAGAGTGTTGACCCTGATCCACTTAGGCGCATTTAATACTAATCGAATGGCTTTGTTTTGCAAGGCTTGTAGATAGTTACTGTGTTTGTGAACTGCATATCCCCAAATGGGAGCAACGTAAGTAAAGCCCGCCCTTATGGTCGTCTCGCATAGGAGTAATTAAATTATCTGTTGATAATTGACTATTTCTACCTAGCATGGGGTAGAGAGCGGCTATTGCCCAATTAGCTGAGTTTGTTGTTTCGTTTATGTGTTTTTCCACGTTTATTTGGAATTTAGTATTAGGTAGTAGGTACTGTTTTATAACTATACTACCAGGTATATGAGAAGCAATCAAATATATCAGTTCAGGGCTATAAATATTGAATTAACAATTATAAACAAACTTGTTAAATCGCAATAATATTCAGCACGCGATATTCTTAGCCAACCTGTACTTTCAGTTGTTAAGTAAATTAAATAAAAATAATGGAGATCTGCATATTATTTTAACTGTTGCAAAATTATAATTTTCCTGTTAATAATAAATTGTCCTTGCAACTACCTTCTTAACCCAATAATAATTTAGGTGTTTACCTACCTCACACTTTTGTTGTACCCGTGTATTTATTATTTACGGAAACAGCAGTTTGCAATTTTGCGCATTTCGCAATAAAATTATATTATTTTATGTTGTGAGTTCGGGTAAGACCAAAACCTTCGACAACGGTTATGATGAAAAATTAGTTTTGAAATTATTACAATCTGAACTATATAGCAGATAATCAATCTTTCGAACAGGTACGCTCCAAAACTTTGCGCTGCCTTTCTGTCTGAAATTTCTTAGGGAAATCAATGGCTTCTGATGATAGTCAAGTGATTACGATTCTCGGCTATGTTTCTTTTGACCGCCATTCAGAATCTTTAATGGCTTTAGCCGTGTTTGGTGATCAAATCTGATTAGCCAGGTACTTATCGACAATTATCTTCCTCTCTCCACTACCTTGAGCCTCACAACATACCCCAATCAGGGATGCCATAGTCTCACTGACTCCAGACGGTTGGGAGCAGTTAGGACTCCTGTGCAATATTCACGATATAAAAATTGTTTTGAGCTAGCAACGTCATTTCCATCGTGGGCCATGCAACGTATCATTTAGGACGCCGTGTTGGATATTTCACGTTTTCAATATTGTTCAATAGAAAAAAATATTTAGTTTTCATCTGCTTTTTTGCAATAACTCCTCACATAAAGCTCACACGAAAATAATTTCTCTCGGGGACTATGCCATCTTTAACGATACTGTGCGGAGGCTCTTTTTGAGGAGAGGAAGTAGTGACCACGGGTCTTAAAGAGACCAATATTGTAGGAGAGAGGAAACACAGAGGCAGGTAAATCGTTCCACAGCCGAGCTGTTAAACTTAAGAATGAGGTGCAGAAACGACCCGTTCTTATGTGACAAATGTCAACTGTGTACGTGTGTACAAATTTTAGGCTCGCATTTGGTGTGTTTCCTAACCACGCGCCTGTTCCAAAGGGCTCAATGGCGCTAGTTTCTTGGAGCATCTTCCATTTAAATTTAGAACAGGGACAGCATTCCCACCTGACGTTCTGTGCTCAATCTATTTCTTAAGATGGGGGAATCTATCAAACGGACTATCCGTTTCTTTTATTTATTTATTATGTGATACCACACAAGAATCCCAGCTGCTCCCAACCATTTGGAGCCAGTGAGACTACGGTATCACCAATTGGGATATGTTGTGAGGCTGAAGGTATCGAGGAGGGAAAAGAGATAGGGAAGAGGTAGGCGGGGAAGTACCTGGCTTTTCAAAGCTGATCACCATACACGACTAAAGTCATTTAAAGCAACTCTTCGATTCTGAATAGTGGTCCTTCATGGCGATACTGACAGTATGTACTACTCTGGAACGTGCCGTAAGTATACTCCATATTATTTTTAATGAATAAATGGTGAAATAACGCAATTATAAAAAATATACATGTATATTACTTGCACAGGCCTGAATTTGAACCCGCGACCTTCGGATTCATAGCCAAGGATCGCAACCACTCAACCACTCAACCACAGACACCTCTGCACAGAATTAAGGGTTTTTTGAGATATTTCTGGGTTCCAGAACAGCTGTCAAATTCTACAGTGGGGCGCACTTGCCATTTGTACAGGGTCAGCAGTTGTGTACTATTGAAGTATCTGCGGGCTTTGTACAATACGCCCAGCTTCTGAGAGGCTAACTTCACTCTTGCTTCGATGGATCCCCCATACCTGAGCTGGTCACTTGTTACACCAAGTTTACCAACGGAGGGCTTGTTAAAAGAGTTTTGTAACACAAGCGGAGCCAGATTTTAATTAAAGTAAATATTCACATAATCTCCTCGTTTTTAGGATAGTTTTGTTTTTACCCTAACTAAGAACCTATAAACCTGTTTTATAATATATAATACAATATATTATTTCTATAAAATAGGTTTTTACGTTCTTGGCATGGATTCAAAATAAATGAAAAACTAACCTAAAAACTTCAAACTTTACCAAGCAATAAATGAATTAAAATGTTTTTTTTATTATTATTTTTTAATTACTGACGAACCATTGTCATCGAAAAAGAATATCACTTTATTGAAGCAAAGACAAATAGGACAAAAATATACATTTGAGAGAACATTCAAACCAAAACATGAACAAGGTTTTGGTAAGTTCATGATTTTAGACATAGTAAATAATAATCTTCCGGGTTTATTTTCGTAAGGCTTGACAAAAATCATTTAGACTGGTACCAAAATTTCAAGGACCTAGCTTGAGTTAACAAGTCTCGACATTCTGGACAATGGAGAATGGTACCCATAATTACTCGTGCTGATTGAGGAAAATCAATTCATTGTTTCTGAGTCTACGACAAGGAATGTTGAACTGGATGAGTTTCAATAAATAATGCGATTTTGTTTATCTGGTGACTGAAATAGTTGTTCCTCGTCGTAATTAAACTGATAAAGTGTTTTTTTAGTATGTACGTAAGGGGGTGTTTTTTCTGTATATTTACTTTAATCAGTAGTATTAATAATGTACACAGACAGTATAAATGATCAATGGCAAAATAAAATGCATAACAGAACATGCTACGATATTGAGTTTCATGCCTGCCTAATAAAATAACCTCTTCCTTAGATTAGCTGATGCAAGAAATGTTTAAATTTGCCTCCATTTCATATATGTAATTTCTCCACAGTGCCGCCAACCTACGGTGTCATATTTCGCTCGCATTGGATCGGTGGTTGGCAGCCATGAGTCAATAAAAATATTATCTGACGTTTCTGCTGTAATTTTTTATTTCTGATATTTTTTGTGATATCAATCGCTGATAATCTATGCCTCGCGATCAATTATTACGCAAATGAGATTAAATATCGTGCGTCGTCTATCCCCCAGTAAAAATGATTTTTGGTGAGTACTGAACAACAGTAGCGTTGTACTTAATCTACAGTGCCCTTGTGTTGTCAAAATGTGTATAAATTTCTCCGTGTTATCTGTCAGTTTATTATTTCTCTCTCCGTGTTTCAGATAATATGAAATGGCGCCGCGAAACTTAAAGATAATGGAGGAGAGCAATGAAGGGAAAGAAGAGATGGAAAGCGGCGACAAGTCCAATAATAAGAAGACTCCTTCCGGAGGCGTCGCGAAGGTCTGCGGAGTTTGTGGAGACAAGGCGTTCGGGTATAACTTCAACGCCGTGACTTGTGAGAGCTGCAAGGCGTTCTTCAGGAGGAACGCCCTCGCCAGCAAGGAGTTCAGGTGTCCCTTTTCGGAGCAGTGCGAAATCACTGTTCTGACGAGAAGATTCTGCCAGAAATGTCGCCTGGAAAAATGCCTCTCGATCGGAATGGCCAAAGAATACATCATGTCCGACGAGGACAAGGCGCAGAAACGGTTAAAGATCGCCGAAAACAAAGCCAAAAAGAGACAGAGTTCAAAGTTTGGAGATGATGAAGTCTCCAGCTCCAAACTTATCAAACGGGAAGACAACGACGATTCGAACACTTCTTGGACGCAAAATGGTAAACAATCCTCACCCGTTTCGTGCGAAGAACAACACAGTATAGAATCATCGGATAACATGGCATTTGATATCCCGATAGTTAGCAATAAGCAGGCAGTGAGTGTCATCAGAAACAATAGTTTAGCGGAGAACCATATAGAAGCCACCAGTGACAATAATCATTCTAATCAGTTCTCCCCGCTGTTGAAAAAGACAGAGTACAGTGTAAATTACAACACATACAATGATAATATTGTGATGAATTCCCCGTCGAATTCCGGTGCTAATACTAATAATAATATGAAATATCCAAATTTGATGGGCCACACTTCAAACGGTGTTCATCAAAACGGTAGTTTATTGCAGGACAATCTAGTGAATAATATGAGATTTGCTGAAAAGGAGGATGAGAATTTCATGATTCGTTCGATGCTGACGACTCCCACTCCTAATAATAGTAGTGAATCATCCACAGTTTTTGCTGCCATCAATAATAATGAACCAATTTCGCAGCCGTTGTGCGACAGTGCCTTACTGAGCAGCCATCATAATAAACCCAACAAGGTCGATGTTGCCAGAGATGTTCTTCAGGACGTAGAAAGGTACCTACCTACTTACTTAAATTTTATTAAATTATTTATTGTAAATACATATAACCTATCTTTATTTGAGAGATATTTACGAGTATGCTGCGTAACATAAACAATATAGTTTCTTTGTGCATAGAGTGTGACATTTTCAAAATTGGAACTAATGTTTGTGTTGTGCAAATTATCAAAAGAATCTATTTAAATATCTTTATTTGAGAGATATTTACGAGTATGCTGCGTAACATAAACAATATAGTTTCTTTGTGCATAGAGTGTGACATTTTCAAAATTGGAACTAATGTTTGTGTTGTGCAAATTATCAAAAGAATCTATTTAAATCCAGACAAACGATAAAGTACCTACCTATAGTAGGTTTATTTTTACATGTCTTTTTTATATTTGGAATGTGCTATATTTTTTGATTCTGTAGAAACTATTTTTTTCATTCGATTCAACATCTGGGGAACAAATACTTCGATGTTGTTGATATGTTTGGTACATCAATGTTACAGTATGAGCATGCATTAGTATGGTTTTTTTTCGTCGAGCAGAGCTAGGTTATTTATTATTATTACTCTGGATAAAAGTGTCAAATTATGTTGTTTCTTTTTATATTATCTATTATAATATGTACCTTTTCAATATTATTTGTAAATGTCCATGTAAAAGCTTGTAATGGGCGTAAACCATTGATTCTGTGCAGAAACGGGTCCGTTTGATAGTTTCGCCTATCTTAACAAACGGATTGCAATCTTTGGAGCACAGATGTCAGGTGGGAATGCTGTCCTTGTTCTACCGGTATTTTAATGGAAGATGCTCCAAGAAACTAGCGTCATTGATCCCTTCAGCACCGGTGAATAGTCGGGAAAGAATGCCAAACGCGTGCCCAACATTTGACACACGGTTGACATTTGTCACATGAGAACGGGGCGCTTCTATGACCCATTTTGTGTTCGTAAGCTCGGCTGTGGAATGATTTGCCGGCCTCTGCGTTTCCTCCCTCCTACAACATGGGTCTCTTCAAGACCCGTGTTCACTCCTTCCTATCCTCTAAAAGACCCTCCACACAGCATCCCTAAAGTTCACTTAGGCCCTGAGGGAAATTATTTTCCTCAGGGCCTTCTGTGTGGAGTTACTGTAAAAAAAATAGTAAATTCCCGAAGATTTCGGAATTTTTACTTTTTATTAACCCTTTAACTGCAAACAATGTGCACAGGATGGGATCCAACACCATGCCACCAGTGCGTATTCCGTCTTCAGCCGTTTTAGTATAAATTGTTTTTAATATAGTTTTTCTTTATTTATTTAAGTAAAAAATAAATGCCTTGGTAATAATTTCAGTGTTTTAAACCATTCTTAACGTTCAATTACATGTAATAAAAAAATTAATTTGTGGTTCTCATATAAAGGTAAGACTTTATTTCAATTTAAATAAATACTATTTGTTAATTCTGAAATAAACTCCGCACAGAGAATAAGATCGCATGTTGTATATTCAGCAGTAAATGGTTATTCTATATGAGATTGTCTCCTGTTTTTTTTAAATTTATTTTTATGAAAATGTATTACATTTTAAGAGTCAGTTATGACAGTATTATTAATTTTTCTATATTTCCAACAATAACGAAGTTACGAGCTTTCAATGTGAACTTTTGTAAAATGTATACAGTCTCGTGACATCGAGACACAATTCAGTCCAATTTATAATTTAAATGGTAGTGCTGCAGTACTACCGCGCCAGTGGACATGGGCAGATTCATTTGCAGTAGTGACAGCCTCCGTGGTCGAGGGGTAAGGCTCTCGACTACAAATCCGAAGGCCGCGGGTTCAAATCCCGGAGTGCTGAAGTACTACCGCGCCAGTGGACATGGGAGATTCATTTGCAGTAGTGACAGCCTCCGTGGTCGAGGGGTAAGGCTCTCGACTACAAATCCGAAGGCCGTAGATTCAAATCCCAGAGTGTGCAATTAAATTGTGTTGTTTCACAATTAATTCATTTAAACTAATATATAGTATATTTGCACACATTCCAGAGTGGAAGATACTCTCAGTATCGCCCTGGTGAAAGACCACCATTCAGAATTGAAATATTGCTTGAAATGGCTTTAGCTGTGTTTGGTGACCAGATCTAAACAGCTAGGTATTTCCCCATCTTCCTCTTCCCATTCTCCTTCCCCTCCCCACTACCTTCAGCCTCACAACATTTCCCAATTGTGGCTCCAGACAGTTGGGAGCAGTTGGGACCACATTAAATAAAAAGTAAGTCGATTCAGTCTAATTCACCTAATCTTGTGAATTTTTTCATCTAATTCTTTCTTTTGATTCATAAAAAAATCTAATAATAAAAAAAATGTAATAAATAATTGAAAATGGTGAATTTATTCGGATTGAAAATTGCGTTTGTGTTGGTAATAACATATTTAAAAATAAAATAAACACATAAATAACAATCTTACTCAACTAGATAATAAATAATTCGATAAATGTGTACGAGGTGTGTTCAAAAGAAAAGGTGAATTTTGAATTTTCGCAGACTGTGTACATTCGATTATCGATTTTTTTTTTGTTATGTTGGTACACATATGTTTATCATATGTTAGCATTATCAGCCATTTTGGACTGATCCAAAATGGCAACCACTGATGGTTTGTTTTTGACAACTGGAAAGGTTAGTCACGTTTTTGGGTGTTTTTCGATTTTTTATTTAGGTTCGTTTTCTGAGGCATCATCAGTCCGATTGAAGTGAAATTTTAGATTTGCTTTATTTTCTATGTCCTCATCAGCATTTCTTCAAAAAAAAATTTTTGATCCTTTTTAGAAAAAAATTGTTAATAATTGTTAATCCTATGGAGGAAATTTCCTAGTTTTGGTCGGAACTTGATATCCGTTTTCTGGGGCATCATCAGTCCGATTAAAGTGAAATTTTAGATTTGCTTTGTTTTCTATGTCCTTATCGATTTTTTACAAAAATTTTTTATAGTAATAAATCGAAGAAAAAACAAAACGTGACTAACCTTTCCAGTTGTCAGAAACAAACCACTGATCCAAAATGGCTGATAATGCTAACATATGATAAACATATGTTTACCAACATAACAAAAAAAATAAATCGATAATCGAATGTACACAGCCCGCGAAAATTCAAAATTCACCTTTTCTTTTGAACACACCTCGTATCTACCTCAATGTAGTATATAATGGTTTTGTTTTTAAAGACAAACAAAGATGCACCCACCGAGTACGGATTCCTTCAGAAGTTCCCACCCGACTAGTCAAAGTGACAGCTTGGCAGCGCTGGCTGGGACTTACACTAATGGAATTGCCACAGGCATTGAGGAATGAATTAGGAATTTCTAACTAGTGTCTTGCAGTTAACTTGACAAACTTGCGCCCTGCGAACCTAATGTGGACAGACTCAATATCGACGCGCCAGAAACATAGTGAATACGACATCACAACTGAATACGGAATACGTTTCATTAGGGAATACTGACTGCGAAAGCTAATATGTGCTGCTCGGAATTACTGATTGGCTAACTAGGATTCGCCGCTACGGACTAGTGCGGAAGATGACGTACGAGTTTTTGTGGATTGCGGCGTGGAAATTTATATGTTAGATGGAATCCTGCACACTTCACAATATCTCTGGTTCTCTGGTGACTTTGCGATAACGCCCATAGTATCCGCTCTGTAATTATGGTGGCGCGCATTAAATAATCGTAGGGTTGCAAGGTCTAAGCTAAGGAATGAAGAATTAATTCCGTGTTAATTCCAATGACTATTAAATTGAGAATCAGATGGGGTGTGTCACGAGATTGAATTTATTCATTTCAATTCAGCTTATATCTTCGATTCTACTCGGTAATTTCGAAAAATTCTGTCCTAAAGTGTAATCTAATGATATTTTGTAGTACTGTATATGGCAGTATATGTCATAAAATTGATACGACAGCCTTGTATGATTTATCACAATGCACTGATACAGTCTTTGGTAGTGATTTTACATTAACAACAGCAGTTAAGTTCCCCTTATTTTGTGTGCTGGATTTAAAATTAACCACCTGTCCTTTGGGTTATTATTCAAAGGTAGGTAAAATAAACATTCTGTTTTTTTCATTAGGTTTCGCAATAACAATACATGTTTACAATATACCAGCTTGTATGAGAGAGACGAAAATACCCAAACACATCCGTTAGCTTCGGCTGACCTCGAAATACTAAACGAGATGACGCAGGAACAAACTTGACCTATACAAATGTTTTGTGGGTTTCAGGTATAGTTTTTTTGTACCTGAACGTATGGGATACGGCTTGTTGCATACGGCCGTATCACATACGTTCGTATGGGTAGGGCGGTTAATTGATTGATTTGAAAATGTATTATCCGATTTTATTTTAACCATTACCTTACTTTAACAGACTCACCTTTTCTGCGCGCTTCTAAGTGTACATGTGGGAGAGCCTGTTGTTTATAAGAGGGAGAGGTAACAAGTTTTATCTGCATTTTTGATAAAATGGAGATCGGAAACATAGATTCTTTTCATTAGTGTCATTTGAAACATTATATTAGCAATTCATTTTGTATTGTAGATTGTCTATGGTTGTCAATAATAGAGAATTTTCACTTGTTGAAGAAAGTAAGAAAAAAATGGTTATAATAATAGAATTTTTATTATTATTGTGATGAGTAAATTTTCTATTACAATTTAAAGTATGCTGTTTTTGATTTGCCGCCAAAAGGACATATTCTTTTTGTTCGGTAATATTTTATTTGTGTACATAATAATTACAACATCACAGATATCCTTATCTGATTCATTGCAAAAGTACTATTGATACAGTGAGTTGAGTATGTAGTGTTAAAATCTCTTTGTAGGTTTCGACGACTCGCTCGACTAGTGATGGTATTCCCCGGACGGAGAATATTACGAGAATTTATTTTAATAAATACAAAAACGGTATAATACATTTTTAAAGCAATCAATTCATTTTAAATCCAGCACACAAAATAATATAATAGCGCTTTCAATAAGATGGACTTAATTGCTTTTATTGATGAAAAGTCTGTATCAAAGACTACCTTATTATTTTATCAGTGCATTATAATAAATCATATGTCACGTCTGCCGTATCAATTTTATGAAATATACCACCATACACTATGCTACAAATTATCATTAGATTACAGGGAGCATGCTGAGGACAGAACTTTTTGAACTATTGGAAAATACTGAATTGTACCAAAAATATTGATATTTGCGGCCGGCCGATAAGAGGAAAGGCTGCACGGTCTGTTTCATACAAAACTGAACTTTGGATTTGAAACCAAAATTCTCACCAAACCGAATGATCTTTTTTTTATGGATTAGAATTTTTATTTTTTTTTAAATTATGAAATATAGGCCATTAAGTAAATCGGTTTTTCGCGATTTTAGAGACAACTTTCGCAATTATTTGGGGGGTAATGGTGAAAAATAAATGTATTGCCCCATCTACTATGAAAATATGTATGAAGTATAAAATTAAAAAGTGTTAAAATCAGCATCATGATGGACTTAATTTAAATTAAAAACCCTAATTTACATTGGAACACAATTTGCCGTACATAATTTAAAATATCGATCAGAAAAAATGCTTTTTTTTTTAAAGATGTTTCGTTTTTTTATTTTATTTTATGTAATCGTATTTACATAGCAAATATAACATTCAGCTTAGATGGGTATTTTGGCCTTAAATCCAAAATCAAGTTTTGTACGAAACAGGTCACGTTCCTCTTAAGTGTGTAATGTCACTGTACAAACAATGACTAGAGTGGCAGTATTGCAACACTACCATTCTAATTATAAATTGTATTGATTTGTATACGTTTTACCCAAATTCACTTTGAAAGTTCATAACTTAGTTATTTTTGGAAAAATTGAAAAACTGATTTTACTAACTCTTTCAATAAAATACATTTTCATCAATACTAAAAAATTAGGAGAGGAGTTCATGTAGAATAACTTTCTTAATTAAAAAAATTAATTCCCATCTTTGGAGAATTCATATTAGGTCGGGGAATATTCCCGCGTGCACATCACTAATCATGATTGATTTGATCACTTTGATCTGCTCATGAGCCACCAATGATTGATCGAATCACTTTTTCAAAAAGATTCCAGATCTGCACCCGTGATCGGCATTGAGAGCGACGGTCTGCTCGCGCAAGCTGCTCGCTACTCATGTGTAGACCATAGGTATATATGTATAGAATCAAGACTGGACTTCTCGATCCCGATCCCCGAGATTGACAAAGAATTAGAGATGGTTGGTACCTGAAATAGGCTGTCATTATGATTCCAGTTACCGGAGACCGATATGGAACAGCTTTTTTTTTCCAGTTACTTTTTGCTATCATCAAACATTGGCTCAGCAATAACAAACTAACAATAAATAAATAAAATAGAAAAAATCGGAAATGTAAAAAAATATATATATTTAGGACTCATAATCAACGCAAACTTGCACTTAACTGACTGCATTGACTATATTACAACCAAACTAAAAAAAATGTTTCTCAAAGTATTAAGATCATCTTCCCGCACACAATTTTAAGGACCATATGTTTTGCTCTTTCGTAATCCATAATCATGTAAACTAATATCTGTATAGACCTTCCAGTAAAGTACAAAAGACAATATTTAAAATTATTCTTCAAGTACCATAATTTACAGATTCTGCTGAAATTTCCAAGCTTTTAGACATCTTTATGCTAAATTTGGAATACTTCATCTCTTCAAATCTAATCCTCATATTCCCATACAATCCCAATTATTATTTTTAAAAGATCTTCAACAAACTACACCCCTATTATCCCATTAAAATATTCCACCCACCGACAAAGACATATTAAATACTACGCCAGCCCTGGCCAACCCGCGGCCCGCGGGCCGCAAGCGACTCGCTGCTCCCATACGTGCGGCCCGCGGTCATGTATGAAGAAATATATATTTTTTTAAGTATCGGGTACTTCAGAATGTCTTACAAAAAAAAGAATTAAGTATACCATTTGTTGTGATAAAAAAAATGTCATTATTTTTGTATAATGTCTGTATGAGCGGCCCTTGGAAATTTTTAGGTCGTCAATGCGGCCCGGGGTGCTTTTTGGATTGGCCAGGGCTGTGCTACGCAATTAAACTACACATGCCTATATCTTTAAAACATACAAGAGAGAATATACCAACACATTTAATAAAACTTAATATCTAGATCTGGATAAAATCAAAAAGAATATATATTTTTCATAACTTAATTACACCAAATCAAACATTTATATTAAATATAAATAATTATTTTGCATTTTTGTCCGTTTTACAATATTTTAATTTCATTTTTATTATTCTTAAACATAATTGTATAATTTCACAATAATGCTAGATCATAAATATGTGAACATCTCAGTACAGGTACTCTTAGCGAGGCATTCACGATACCCTATTATATATTAATAATTTACAGTAAATATATATCATTCTATATAAAAATTGTCTGTAAATAAATAGAATTGGTAATTTCTTCAAACGATTAGTTTTCACTATGTGGCATCATTATTAATAAATTAATTTAAAAAATATGCTTTGATAAAATATATATATTTTTTAAGTGGTGAATACAAAGCATATTTTTTAATTAATTTATTTATTGATTTCATATACATGAACATTCGTATTCGGCTAACGTATTGCCCATCTCACTAGGTGTAAAACGCCTGTGTTGAGATGGCAATTTACAGGGGTGGTTGTTCAGCTAGGATATTTAGATGACAAATAGATTACAATTTATTTTTAAAAAATTCACAGATGCTGACAGGTTTATTGGAGCTGATCAATGATCTTACTTTTAAGGGAACTTTTGTTTACCGTATTTCTGATTTAAAAAAAAATAAATTATATGAATACCGCACAAGAGTCCCAACTGCTCCCAACCGTCTAGAGCCAGTGAGACTATGGCATTCCCAATTGGGGAATTTTGTGAGTCTGAAGGTATTGGGGAGGGGAAGGAGAAAGGGAAGGGTAAGAGTAAGGTGGGAAAATACCTGGCTATTCAGATCTGGTCACCAAAGACGGCTAAAAGCCATTTCAAGCAACGTTTCAATTCTGAATGATGGTTTTTCACCAGGGCGATACTGAGAGAATCTTCCACTCTGGAATGTGCGCAAATATACTATATATTATTTTTAAATTAATTAATTGCGAAACGGCACAAATCAATTAATGATGTCACTAGGTACGAAATTGAATTGCTTAATAACATTGTTTTTAAAGCTTCTTTGACCATAAGAGGTTTTACAAATTCTAATATTAAAAAATGTTACATGCGATTGTCTTGGGGCTCTGGTGCTTGTTCTTTTTTCAAACATGGATATTTTAAAATTGATGCACCAGGATATTTTTTTTTAATATGTTTTTCTCATGTTGGGAGCATTTAGTTTCTTAAAAATAAAATCAGTACTCCTCCTTAATGGAACTTTAAGAATAACCTTCACGATTTATAAATAAATAATTAAATGGTTTCCTAATCTTATGAACCTGAGCTATCTAAAAATCATATTGATTCAGTGTGATTTTACCAGTATACAGTTTACAACTTTTTATTATCATGCAACACTAGAATCAATATAAATCCAGAGTGGAAGATACTCCCAGTATCGCCCTGGTGAAAGACCACCATTCAGAATTGAAACGTTGCTTGAAATGGATTTTTAGCCGTGTTTGGTGACCAGATCTGAATAGCCAGGTATTCCCAGCCTTCCTCTTCCCCTTCTCCTTCCCCTCCCCAATACCTTCAGCCTCACAACATTCCCCAATTGGTAATGTCATAGTCTCACTGGCTCCAGACGGTTGGGAGCAGTTGGGACTCTTGTGAGGTATTCATATAAAAAATTAAAAAAAAATAAAAATAAACATTTCATACACTAATACTTTCTGGTCAAAGAAGATTTGCAAATAGAGCTTATCTCTCTGAAATGAAAATCTCTATCAACTGATATAGATACTGATGGTCTTTAAAGAGATTACATGCCCAATTAATGTAATATAGTGTAGGTACATAACTTCAGAGGCGTGCTGCTACATTTTTTCACTTTTCTTTCAAAAAAATTGATTTTCGAAAGAAAAAATTATACCCTTTATTATTACTTTCCAAAACCTTTTTGATCTGAAAAATCATAGTTTTACCAACTTTTACTGCAAGTGGTAAACAGAGATGGTAGAATGCCTCACTGGGTTGTATGAGACGTATTAATGGCACACAGGCGAACTGTAGTGGGCAGCTGATCCCGATCTGCGAAGAGGGCTGTGAGGGGAGAAAGTACAACCTGTGTCGATCCCTTCCAATGGGGAAAAGACACTGACGACAAGACCTCATTAACGACTTTTGTACGTTTGCAACATCCGCACATGTAATTCTGCTCAAAAACCCAATTTATGCAGAATTATGAGTAGAGCTCGGGGCCGTGTCCGTATGTTGATGCTTAGTCTGGGTCCAGTGAGAGGCAGTAGTCCGATGGTCCAGGTGACGCGATGGTCAGAGAGAAACAAGGCGAGTAGAACAGAAGTCGTAGTGGGTGGAGCAGTCAAGGGAGTCGACGTGTTGGGACAAGAGTTGCTGGCTGACTGGTTAAATCTGGTTTTCGCAGGCTTCTTAAAATCTCCTACAAAACGTTGGGGATTCGGGACACTCTGTGCATGTCCGACGAACAAGTAATCTCGCCTCTCCCTTACTGCCGTCTCACTCTAATATTTTTATTCAGTCATTTATATTCACAAGCGACAGTGAGAACACATTTCTTACTGACCGTGAAATATACATTGACAAAGGGAGGAATCGGATCATTTGCGGACAGCAAAATGACATTTATTTTCCATATGACCCGACTCCTTTACAAAATAGACATAGTTTATGCAAGTACAATACAACAATTATATTTGAAATACATATATGTCATAAACACTGCGGGAGAGGCGAACATGTCCGATGCACTGGGTTTTTTTTACAGATGTTCATACTTATGTGAGAACAATCCAGTTATAAAAGCTCAGTTTATATACACAAATTACATAAAATTACAAATAATCAGACAAAGGATACACCAAACATAAAATTACAAAAACTCACTCTATGATACATAATGCAATTACAATACAAAGAGACAAAAGTGATACATAATATGATTAGCCTAATCGTTAAATATTTTTTAGTAATAGCTTAACAGTTTTTCTGAAACTACAGATTATCAACAAAAATGTACATTAGCACACTCTACCTTATTATATAGTCAAGACATTTTGAACACATCCATGTTATGTCCTAACTGAAGTATTTGATAGCAGTCCACAACGGAGTGCTGAAACCAACCCCGATGTATGGCACTGGGGCAAGTAGCTGGCAGAGGAAAGATGAAAGTAGACCGAATGCTGTAGAAATGAGATCCCTGAGACGTCTGTACTGTAAAACTATGTATGACCTTGTGAAAAATGTTGATATTCGCAAAGAATGCAATACTGATGCGGGCGTAAAGAGTAAGATTAAGGAAGGGACGCTTGGGAAGATGGTTTGGGTATGTAGAGAGGATGAACGAAGAAAGGAGTGTAAGGAGAATATATGATGCAAATGTGAATGGAAGAAGAAGCTGGGGACACCCGAGGAAGACATGGCACGATCAAGTGAACCAAATACTTGAGTCGGGCCATGTCAAGAGTCAGAATAACAGGAGAGTATGTATGAGACGATGTATGAATGTGAATGAAGCAAGGAGTGTGTGCCAAGACTGAGTTGTCTTGCAGTTTGTCCTCTCTGCCTACCCCGGCGGAGACATGCTGTGATGATTAATTAGTAAGTTAAGTGTATGAATGTGAATGAAGCAAGAAGTGTATGCCAAGATCGAGTTGTTTGGCGGTCTGTCCTCTCTGCCTACCCCTGCGGCGAAACGGCGTGATGGTTAGTTAGTTAGTTAGTTAAGTATTTGATTATCTTCCCCGATTTCTTCTTCCATCTGCTTGCTTGTTCTATACTCTCCTTCCATCCCCTGTACCAAAACTTCAAAGCATCCCTTTCTTGATGCTAAACTAAACGCAATACGGGCTCATAGATTGCGCTAATTTAAATGTTTTAGAAAAAACCGTTTTTAGCACTTAATGATTTTAATATTGAAATGACTCATTTGTTGGCGGGTATACAGCGGTATATATGAAATGGAATAAATTGTTACTGTAAAGTTAAAGCTCAAGTCCTTCAAGAAACTTATAAAAACACAATGTATTATTGTGAATATTCAATTTATTTTTTAAAACTTATTGAAGTTTGTAAACCTCATTGTAATATTTTAATCATTGAAGAAGATAATATTAACACATCCCAAATGAACCACGAAACCGAAAAAACAACAGAAATTAAAAAGATTTCAGTCGCATCTGGGACTCGAACCCAGGACCTCTACCTATCCGGGGTAACCGCTTAACCAACTTAGCTAATCTCGATATTTAAAAGCCTTAAGTGCTGAAAGATTTATTCATTTTAATTAATAAATAGTGTATTTGCGGCATGTTCCAGAGGAGTATTTACAGACCACCATTCAAATTCGAAACTTTGCTTGAAATGGCTTTAGCCGTGTTTGGTGACCACATCTGAACACCCCCACCTTCCTCTAGCCCATCTCCTGGCACTTTTTTGCAACTTGAAACAAAACTTAATGTAATGCGATGTTCGAAATCCTTGATACGGCTCTTGAAACCGACCGATAAGTCACAACATGTTCAAACTTGAAACTGACTATCTCAAAGGATCAGGCTATCGATCTTATTACTTCAAATGGATCTAGTACTAGCAGTTGCTGCTATAAAAATTCATTCACTGTATTTTTGATCACACCTCATATATTGTTACTGAAAAGGACCATTAAAACATAATTATTAGGTACTAACCATAAATGCTTTCATTGACAAGGCTCAACCGATCACGAATTATTAGTAATCTGTGTAAAATAGGTATGTATGAAAATATTATTTCTATAACGCCGAGATTGCCCATCGGATATACAAAATTTGTATCCATGGAACGTCTGCGTATCCAACATTGGGCAACAGAAAAACATGCTGTCTTTTCATATATCTTTAGAATATTAGTAGCTATTCTGGGGAAGCTGCTTATGATAGATAATATGTATTTTTTTATGAATGTCTAAACACATTATCTTAGACAGTATAATTTACAAAAATGTAATTTTGAAAAAAAAACAAGTATATTATTGTGAAAATAGATTCAGCCGGTGCACGGCGGGCACCACGCAAAATTTTACCCTCGCCACACTACGGAAATATTATGCCGCAGGAGCTCGGAATTCCAAAGGTTAAGAAGTATTGGATATGTTATCTTGATTTTATGTTTGTGATTCATAAATCACCGCCTATTTGTTCTTGAACATTAATTTTTGCTTCAAGATATTATATTGTTTAGTTCTCAGCACACATAATAATATTACATTGCCGATGTCCTCCATTTGAATTAATTCAAACTTGACACAGTTTAATGTGCTGATAAGTAAAAACTGAACTGAACTTCAATAATGAAATAGCTTCTTCAATGCCAATCATCAGATTACCGTTTTATGTGAAAATAACCTACTTGGTCTATTACTAAATATTAAATATTGAAACCATTTTAGTAATCATGAAATCAAAATATGCAGGTATTAAAAAATAAAGATTTTTCTTTTATCGCAACTGAAATTTGTACATAGGACTAATAAAGTAATGTTCTACAACTTAGCTATTTTGTCGACTTTAGGCCTACTGTTTTTCTCCAATAGATACATTATTTATATTTTTTCAGAAATTTTAGCTGGTAAACGTTAAAACAATTTGAATGAAGGATTAATGGTTCCTAATCATACAAATAAATATGGACAAAGAATGCTACATTACATGATTCCTAGCTGTTTAAATATGCTATCTAATAAAAATAAAAATTGTATTAAAATAAAACAATTAATGAGTATATGCCTAACTGAAAGAAATTGTATTAGATTATCAGGAAATATTTTTTTATGTTTGTACCAGACATAATGGCACACAGGCGAACTGTAGTGGGCAGCCGATCCCGATCTGCGAAGAGGGCCGGGAGAGGAGAAATCACAACCTATGTCGATCCCTTGCAAAGGGGGAAAAGACACTGACGACAAGACCGCATTTTTATACTTTTGCAATGTAATTCTGCACAAAAACCCAATTTATGCAGAATTATGAGTTGAGCTCGGGGCCGTGTCCATTTGACAATGCTTGGTCTGGGTCCAGTGAGAGGCAGTAGTCTGATGGTCCAGGTGTAGCGATGGTCAGAGAGAAACAAGGAGAGTAGAGCAGAAATCGTAGCGGGGGGAGCAGTCAAGGGAGTAGACGTGTTGGGACGAGAGTTGCTGGCTGACTGGTTAAATCTGGTTTTCGCAGGCTATTTAAATTCACCTACAAAACGTTGGGGATTCGGAACTCTCTGCGCATGTCCAACGAACAAGCACTCTCATCTCCCTCTCGCACTGCCATACCGCTCTGATGTTTTATTTCAGTCATTCACATTTTAAGGGGTCGGCGCGAAAATATTTCCCACAGACCGTGCAGTATACATTCGACAAAGAGAGAGAGAGTTGGGTAATTTGCGGAGGGTGAAATAACATTTCTTCTCCATATGACGCAACTCCACTGATAATTCTGCATGAATTGGGTTTTTGTACAGAATTACATGTACAAAATTACAAAAGTCGTAAATGAGGTATTGTCGTTAGTATCGTTCCTCCTTGCAGAAGGAATGATAGGTTGTGCTTTCTCCCCTCCCAGCCCTCTCCGCAAATCGGGATCAGCTGCCCACTACAGCTCACCTGTGTGCTGTTACGTCTGATACAGACATAGTTTATGCAAGTGGAAAATACATGTATGTCAAAACACTGCGGGAGAAGCGCAAACACGTCCGACACAATGTTTAAATGTTTATTTTTGTTGTTTATGTTTTATTTTTATAAATATAAGTAGAAATAGTTTGTAATAAATTATTATGAAATATTTATCTTTTAAAGATTTAATGTTGTTATTTATATGTTTTATTTTATCTAATTACGTAAACTGTAAACTTATACATGTAATAACAAGATTTGGAAAGATTAAAATTAATTTTAATTAAGATCAACCCGTTAGTTAGTCAAACTACTAAAAGTTATTTTTCAGTACTTTTTTTTCTTATTTTGTAAAATTTCGTTAAAGTTAATAAAAATATATATATACCTAATAATAAAATATAAAACACCATTAGCATTGATATTAGTGAATCATGACAGCTCTGAAGGTTACATTGATAGCTTAATTGTTGGAGCAGGCACCAGATAGGGGAGTGTCCTGCTCAATATATTTTTTTCTTTGTTTTTTTTTCCTAATTTGATTAAATGATTTTTTTTTTAAATTGTTTTCAATGTTTAATTTTTGTTATGGACTGAACAGATAATCCCAAGAAATATGATCTACATAAGGGCCATTTGAAAAAAAAAACAATCTGGTCAATTTATATAAGGCATTATCTAGGCCTCAGACAGGTCAATGAAATAGAAAGAAAGAACTGTCGAATGTTCAAGAAAGAATTTCCGATGTTTGAGGTTGTTAGGTCAATTTCACCAAAAATTTTGCTTATTTAGGGTACACAGGCACACCCAATAGACATTTCTATCGGTATATGTTTTCAATACCCCAATAAATTCATGAAAATTCAAAACTAATAAGTTGTATTCATAGAGATATACTAATGCATTCGAAATATCGGCAACAACATGAGATCCATTGGCATCATAGAGATAACACAGGCTTCAGTCGATTACAAGCGCTCGCCGGGTATGGATTTCCAATGATAACTGCAAAATGCCTACATGACTAGACACATCGTTCTGGAAAAGATAGAAAAAGCAATGTTGTAACCTTTCATCGGTTTTAACATAATCAATATTTGTGAAAATTGGCTTTTTTATTGTTAAAAAACTCAAAAAGCAAATAGTGAAATAGGGATGCCGGTAACTCAAATGCTCCGGCGGCCAGTGACTAGCTGTGCTGGGCGCTGGTACTCCATTCCTTGAGTTCATTCGCAGTCTGAAGGATTCGGGTGATATCGACAGCCGCCTCACCCCCTTCCTACTTTACACGCGGGAACAATATTTTTCACTGATTTTGCAAGGAACGTAAATTCTATTTATATACCTCAATGGTTATATTAGATTGTATTCACTTTCAGCACATATTGGGAATGACAATACTTTTAACATTTCATCCTGCTAATGAAATAATTGAGACATCACTGCCAAAATACCATACACCATTGTTAACTTTATTAATTTGTTTCCAGCATTTACAGGATACCCGTGGAGCCCAACTCCATTGAGTCCATCCTCTGCGAAGCCATCAAGCTGGAGTTCGAGGCGTACACGTCGCTGTCGCAGATCAACAGCTCCAGCCGGGAGCTGAATGACGCCGAGCGAGCCAAGCTGAATGAACTGATTGTGGCGAACAAGGCGCTGCTGGCTCCTCTGGACGAACACATGACGAACCTGGTGTCCGAGGAGTACAGATATAAGGTAAATACATCACGATGGAGTTCGGGGCAAGTGGAACTAACCGATTATGGTCAACAGGGTAAATCTGAACCCTCTGAATGAACACATAATGAACCTGGTATCAGAGGATTACATACATATACAATAAAGTAAATCGATCATTCTGAACTAACTGATTTTATCGAACTAGGTGCCAATGTTATATAGATAGGAAATAATGGGCGTTTTCACCACTTTGTGATAGTCATTTTTTTCACTTTTCATTTATATGTGTGCATAACTCTGGGAGGATGTGTTTTTTTTGTTATTTCATGGCTTTCACCCATTAAGGGCGATCTTGACCATGTTTAATCAGTTAGATTTTAATAGTACAGATTGTTCTTAAAATTAGTTACTTTTAAACAGGATATAATATTTGGGCAAATAAAATTGAAGTAGATAAGTTACAATGTAAATTTATATGTTTTTAATCCCTAACTAACTAACTAACCATCTTGCCGTTTCTCCGCAGGGGTAGGCAGAGAGGACGGACCGCCAAACAACTCGATCTTGGCATACACTTCTTGCTTCACTCACATTCATACAACGCCTCATACATTCTCTTCTGTTATTCCGACTTCTGACATGGCCCGACTCGAGTATTTGATTCACTTGATCGTGCCATGTCTTCCATGAGATGACTAAGACAAGAAGTGTGACCTAGTCTCATTCAAGTTATGGAGGAAATATATTTTTTTGTCAAGCAAGTGTATTTATGAAACCAGGGCTTGACAGGAATAAAAGGTTGTATTATGATGACCTTTTGTTAGAGAAGCTATTTTCCATTCAGAGGACCATTGGGAGGATGTGTTATTGAGGTATATAGTATATCAGTATACTGACTTAAACCGGTGGACAATATATCCTATGAAAAAATTCTATGAAAAAAGATTAAACACTCGTATTTTGGGCAATGGAATTTTAGGTACTTTGCGACAAGAATTTACAACATTCTTCCGGTTAGTATAAAAAAATCTGATTCACAAAAAATATTCAAACACAATGTAAAAAATTGGATTAAAAGTAATGATTGGGCATTTACTGGAGCACTTACCCAAATTCGAAATTATTGATTCAACGATTTACAAAGCATATCTTAATATAAGTATATATTTATAGGTATTTTAAAACTATAAAATAATTTGCAAAATGACTGCCTCAACACAGGCTAGCCTAGTGAGGCGAGTTATGTGAAATTATTCCTTGAACGGGTAATCAATTTCATTAGCCTGTCTGGGGCCTAGGAGTCGAAGGGTCTGATATAAATTGAGCACATCAGTTTTCTTTAAAATCGGTATAGATCACGCTCAGTGGCGGTTCATGCCTAAAATCATTAGGAGTTCAACATAAAGCGGTTTAAAAAGGAGAGAATATCGGCCTTCTATGAGCACATTTTGTTCGTCATCGAATATTATATATATTTTCAGTGCCCTTGATGTGATTTTTCATAAAATCGACTCTATACAAATCATCCAAATATTATATTATGCGGTCACTTAATTTAAAAATTCATAGCTATTAGATATTTAAAAAAATAATAATTTTTTAAGACAGCCGCAAGTATTAGGTAATACGGGAAAAAGCGTTAGTTCGTATTTGTGAAAGGATTTATTTTGCCACAAAAATAACCAAAAAGGCGAAACATTTAAAAAATTAAATTTCTCTTATAATGGAAAAACTTTTAATATGCCTTATGTATTAAAAACTTTAAAAAAACAAGTTAAGGCAAAACGAACCGTAAGTACACAATCACAAATGGCACTAATTTAAATATTTCTGGAAAAAAACAATTTTAGTAATGCTTTTAAATATTCTAATGAATTGTTTGTTGGCAAGTTCAATCTCAATATTTAAAAACATTAAATGCTAAAAGTGTTTTCTTTCTAAAATATTTTAATTAGCGCCATCTGTGAACGCATATCACGTTTCGTTTAGCCTTCAAATAGGATTCCATCACCAATGAACTGTTTCAAAATTAGAAATAACAAACATTTAAATACCGAAACAATATTATATATTCACACAATTAAATAGAAAGAAAAAAAAACAGAGAAAGGAAGAAAAAAAATGTATTTGCCCTATCGCGCACTGAAATATCTAATTTAGGCTTTGACGCACTCTCCTGCACCGTTCGAAACCGTATTTATGTTGTATGAAATATCCCAAAGGTCTTTTGTCCCCATATGTGCATTCCGGGATTTGCATTGTGCTGTGTTCCTATTGGTGGATTATTATTACTGTGGTGCGCTGTTTAGGAATTTATACTGGCAAATACTGTGGAGTAGTGGCGCGATGTTCAAACTGTAGTAATATTATAATCCAAGTGAGTTGCTCACCGTAGGTTTTCTTTGAGAGTTCACTGCACAACCGCTCATTGGGGAAAGCTGCCACTGATCACACTGCGAGGAATTATTTGTCCAGTTTTTAAAAAGCTTATGAAAAAACATTACTAAAATCAATATCGGTATATTTGTGCAGTCATACCCCTTGTTGAAGTATTGCAACCTGTATAGTAAAGGTGTATCTTCTCTCAGAATTGATAATAAAATTGAATCATGTTCTATTTCGAAATGTAGAATAATAATTTCTATATATAAAAATGAATGTTTGTCTATCTGTCTTCGATTTTCTCGAAAATTACTCGGCCGATTTCACTGAAAAAAAACACAGTCTGTTGTTATTAGTCCCCTGGAAGCTTTAGAGAGTAGTTTAACATGTAAAACTGTTGCTCCAACGTTTTAAAATTAGAATCATTGAACCTGCCATGTTGTATAGATATAGATATACCACTCTGGTTATACCACTCATATACCATTCTGGTTAGCCACAGATTACGTATTCAAAAGTAGAAAGTTTGTTTGGGTAGAATATTTTAAAAATGGAAAGCACAAGTAGGTACCTATTTAAGAATTTTATTATTTAGATATATTTTGAAAAAATAAATGTTTTGAATAAAATAAAATTTTCAAATGAATGTTTCTTTATTTGGAGATTAGTAATAGTCGTCACAAGACATTGCTTTCGCTGTCAAATCAATTATGGCACCCAAACGACAAGCAAGAATTCACAACTTCATAACTTTATTCCAAAAAAAAATAATAATCCCGAGCAAGGCCGGGTACACATCAGCTAGTATGTTATAAATAATCACTTCTCGTATGAATGTCTTTAATCTCTCACACATTGCAGCGGCTCTTCAATGTCAGATTATTATTGAATAATGCATGCATTGTAGAGTCTTGCATTAAATTACTTTTCCTTCTTTATGTAATTATTGTAATCTCTGGGTTATCAGCTTTCCTCGTGTTCTTCGTACATTGTTGTGCAGGAAAGATGACCTATGAGATTAACCAAACTGCATTCAAATATGTAATCATTTTCTTTGTTCAATGAACCATGAAAAATATTGAAATGTTCAATTTATTTGGTAGAAAGATTATTATAAATGCTTACAAATAAATATATGTATATTTGTTAGCTTTATGTGACCCCGTTTAATGATTAAATCACCTCAGGGTCTCTTTCCATGACATGACACAGGCAAGGGAATCAAATACTTGAGTCGGGTCATGGCAAGAATAACTGTGTCAGACGGATGTGGCCCATAGGCAAACTGTGGAGGGCAGTTGATCCCGATCTGTGGAGAGGGCTGGAGGGGAGGGTGACACAACCTATCGTTCCCTCGCGAAGGGGGAACGATACCGACTTTGTTTTGCGCAAAAATCCCTTTTGTTCAAAATTTACCAATTTATGCAAAGTCCTTTTGCACAAATTGCAAATCAACGGGCCTACCTCGTATATCGATGCGAGGGTATGGGTCCAGTGGATGGTGGCAGTCCGGGAGAGGTCCACGGTCAGCGATGGTAAAAAAAGAAGGAGACAAGTCAGGGCAGAAATCAGAGCGAGGCGGAGCGGTAGTTGCCGGTTGTCTGCCAAATACTAATTTTCGGGGTCTATTTATACCCCCACTCGGGTGCTACCCCGTGCGCTCAGACTGGGATCTCTTTGCGCGCTCCCGTACTTATTTGCGGAGATTGCGCTGCAAAAAGTTATCCGACGATACTTCTCTTTCGCACCCCGTTCTTGCTCTCTCGTTTATTTAATTCATAACAGGCAGTTGGCAGGACACTCCCTGCCAACTGAACAATACATTTTATTTCATACATACATTTGCATTTATTTATGTTGGGGTCGGGCCATTGTAGAACATCAATCATTTATTTTCTGTGTGGTACAAATATTAACAAGAATAGTTATATTAATTTCTAGCATATTAATCCTTCATATTGGCTATCTCAGCTTTATTCACGTCCGACACAATAACAGAAGAGATGTATGACAAGATAAAAAATATGAATGTAGCACGGAGTATCTGCCGAGACAGAGTGTGTCGTGTGGCAGTCTATCTTCTGTGCCTACCAGTGGCATGCATTGATCAACGACCAAAGGTAGGCCGTGTGTAGTTTTGCGAGTTCGGGCATGAATTGTGGATTAAATATTTAAAAACAGCCATTGTATTATCACATAAAAAGTGTAAATTTGTCATTTGAAAATAATTTATCATTGTAGAACGATTGTGATAAAAAAAAAAAATTCACAAATTTGTGGAAAAAATACATGATTCGTTTTTCTTACGGTAGGCACAGCTTTTCTGCCTTTGTGAACTGCACGCCGCTGGTGCCTACCCCTGCAGAGAAATGGCCTGATAATTACTTATTTATTGTAATTTTAGATAAACATTTGAATTTGATAATAATCATTGCCCTTTTATATCTGGATTCAGGCAATTAAATATAATATATCTTACATCTCTGTGAATGTTATTGGCACCGTCATATAATCTAGGTACAAATCAGTATCTGAATGAATGTCTCACTTTTAATATTGTTGTTGCAATTATGTATATATGTATTAATGAGTACATATTACATTATATCTTATATCTCTCCAAGTACATATATATAATGAGAAGCGTGACAATGGGATTTACACAGACATTTAATAAGATGTAATAATAATGAATTATATTTATGGTAGGATATTGATTGAAAGGGTACAAATGAAAACAAAAGTTAAAATATGGAATGTGCATGGTACATTTATGAGTGAAAGGGGGTGCATGGATCGGATTTTCTCGTTGCGTATACTCACAGAGAAGTTTCTGGCAAAAAACCAGAAACTTTTCTGTGCCTTTGTAGATCTACAAAAAGCGTACGACCGAGTTGACGGGAAAAAATTATGGAAGGTATTGTCCAAGTATAGAATGAATACGAATCGCATTCAGGCAATCGTGTCTTTGTACGAGGAAAGATTAGCATGTATTAGGGTAAATGGTGATTTTACGTAGCGGTTTCACATTACAAAAGGTGTTAAGCAAGGCTGCATAATGTCACCGTGGTTATTAAATATATACATGGATAATTGTATGCAAGAATTGAAAGAGGTGGGCTTGGGCGTGAAAATGAGTAATCTGAAAGTATATTGTATGCTGATTGCTAACAGTATGGAAGATCTACAGTCCCTCGTTTCTGGGATGAACGAAGTATGTATGAAGAATGAGCTAATGATGACTGTAAGTAAGTCAAGTCATGGTGTTTGAAAGAGAGAGATTACAAAAACAGTGTGCAATATAGTTGTGAATGATGAATACTTGGAGCAGGTCGATGAGTTTGTATATTTGGGAAGTATGTTTACGAGAGATGGAAAGACTGACAGAGATATTGAAAGGAGGGTGAATGCATGAAACTCCATTAACGGAGGACTGAACGCGGTTAGCGCTAACAAAAAGTTATCCAAAGAAGTGAAGCTAGCAGTCCACAATGGAATGCTGATACTAATCCTGATATATGGCAGTGAGGCATAGAATTGGCAGAGGAAGGATGAAAGTAAACTGAATGCCGTAGAAATGAAGTCTCTGAGGCGAATGTGTGGTAAAACCATGTATGATTGTGAGAAAAATATTAAGATTCGTAAAGAATTCAAGGCTGATGTAAGTGTAATGAGTAAGATTAAGAAAGGGACGCTTAGATGGTTTGGGCATGTAGACCGAATGAACGAAGAAAGGAGTGTAAGAAGAATATATGACGCGAATGTCAATGGAAGAAAAAGGCGGGGACGCCTGAAGAAGACAGCCCGATCAAGTGAATCAAATAAATATACTTGAGTCGGGCCATGTCAGAAGTCGGAATAATAGAAGAGAATGTATGAGACGATGTATGAATGTGAATGAAGCAAGAAGTGTATGCCAAGATCGAGTTGTTTGGCGGTTCGTCCTTTCTGCCTACCCCTGTGGAGAAACGGCGTGATAGCTAATTAGTTAGTTAGTTTATTGTAGAAGGTTTGCAGGGTTAGTGAAATGCAAAATATTTCATAAATGGGAATCACAAAGAACAAGAGAATAAATTACAGAAAACATGTAATATTTCAAAAACTTCATTTATGGAGGATATTTGATCATTTCCAGAGAGCCATTAAGGGGGATGCCATCCAGGCAGTCATCAGTCATGACATTAATAATGGTATTCTTGGATTGATATAGTCTGTGCCTTAACCTCTTGAAAGCCGGATTTTCGGCCGACAAATCACTTAAAACCGGAGCATTTACCACGCCGTGCTCTAGCTGAGTGTGATTTCGTAATTCGTCACTTGTTTTTTTGCAAAATTATATTTTTTTTAAATGTACAGTCTTACCAGATAATGTTTTTATAAAAATTGTATGTACATATCGTCGGTCCAATGCCAAAGTCGCGATCACCTTGAGATAATGAGGTTTGAAGTCTCTAAACTGGCATAAAAAGTGGATGAATATTTTTAATAAACCAGCTTCATGTCTGTGTCGGACGTCTGGGCCTCTTGGACTAATCCAGAATAATTTTTTAATACAATTATATTGTCGGTACTTATTCGGAACCGGGAACAAGCGGAAAACAAATGTTTGATGTTCGTAACTGGCCCGGTTCCCCTAGCCAAAAGACACATGTCATTCTATTTTGTGCAAACTTATGAAATATATTGTGCAAGTGGTGGGGAGTGACAAAATAAACGAAATAGCGAGTAAATGTGGTGTGAGGGAGATAGGTGTTGTCGGACAAACTTTCACGAAGCTTCCGGCACGGAAATGTGTCTATAGCACTGTTAAATCCCGACCAGAGCGCTCGGGTTAGCGCTTGGCTGGGGGTATAAATTGACCATAAAAACGGCTATTTGTCAGTCAGCAACTCTCGCCCCGAAAACACTTTTCTACCTCAACCGTCCCGCCTTGCTCTGCTTCTACTAACTTGCCTTCTCCATCATCACCCGCTGACCCTGGACCCCCCCAAACTACCACTACCCACTGAACCCAGACCTTCGCATCAAAAGTCTAAAATATTGTCAGCATCGTTCCCCCTTCGCAAGGGAACGATAGGTTGTGTCTCCCTCCCCTCCAGCCCTCTGCAGATCGGGATCAGCTGTCCCTACAGTTAGCCTATGTGCCACACTTCTGACACAATATCCGTAATATACATCAAATGCATAGATTTGACAGAAATTAACATAAACAATTTTTTGATACCAGTTCAAGTGCCTTAAACATCAGTATCTCGTAAATGTGGTTTTGCAGTTTCACGACTTTGGCATTGGATCGACGATATGTGTATATGATAAGTAATTTCCTCAGAATAGCTTCATATATTTAGAGAAATCATATTTTGATGTCTCTTGTTACAAAAAAAATTCTTTGAAAACCGGAAATATTTTTCGCAGTCGCCGGATATTATTTATTTTTTCATTTAGCACGCGTGCGTGTGACAAATGAGATGCAAGAATATCTTAAATGTAGTATTATTCGTTTGCCAATCGAGTAAAATTTATAATAATATTAATAAAAATAACAAAACATTTATATAGCACAGTTTTGTGTTATTTCACTTCAAATGCGCTTTACTATAAATAAACTTTAAAAAATGATCAGCTAACTCCATTCAGTGGTATTCCTACAGTGCTCCTTTTATATTCTATTTATACATTCTTAACATACTACATACATTCTTGCTCTTAATATTACTCCCACAGTACTCCTTAGGTGTATATTCATCTAATAAAATTACAAAATATTTTACAGTATATACACAGCTATACAAAAAGAACACATTCGCAATAATACTGCAAAAATAGTAACATATTAAGACAGGAGTCGGGTTATGTTCAGCAATAACTGGCATAAAAAAATTAAATAAATACGGAGGAAACCGAAACCAAACAACTACCAGAGACTTGAGAAAGTGGCTTTTTACAATAAATTGAAGAGAAATTAAAATTTATCGACCGTAGGATTTTTAACATAAGCGCATAAATTTGTTTTAAACCACTTTAATTTTATATAATGATCAACCGGTTTCAGAAGTACCCTTCCTTTGTCAGGACTATATCAAAACATTAGATATAAAATAGTGACAAACACACATGAATATTTAAGTGTTGGAGTGGGAGGTGACGAAAGGGATAAGGGTAATTATGGGTTCTTAATTAATTATTAAATTGGAGTAAAATTTATTTGAGTATTGTACGAACATACTTAAGGCTTAAAATCCCTTGAGAATGTGACTATTCTGAATCGGCTCTATATTGTGTGTTGGCGTTTAACAGAATAATGTGGATGCGCCGTATGGTGGATTAGCGTTACACAGGTTAAGCTTCCCATGCGGTGGCGGAGAAGTGCTCTTAAAGAGTGCGCTCGTCCCTCCAGGTGGCGGTGGCGGAGAAGTGCTCTTAAAGAGTGCGCTCGTCCCTCCAGGACCATTTCCGTAGTACTGCTGTACCCTGTTAGGCAGAAGAGTCAACGATAGGTGTTATTATAGATGACCTTTCGGTTATTCCATCGGGAAGCAGTATGATAGGTGATAGTCTACCAATAGTCTTGGTATATACCGGTTAGTAGCCAAGTGCTTCAAAGCATCGGTTTCCCACTGCGGCGTCACGGGTCAACCCTCTGTTAGCAAAGTCCGACACACTCTTCTTTTTCTCTCCATATCCTCAATATCTTATAAGTAATGGGAATATTTGACATTATCCTGTTTAACCTTTCAGCCCACTCAAGGCCAGAGTGACCCCACTAATAAGTCCTATTATGGTCTTCACACGGACATCAGTATTTATGTTATCCTGTTTAACCTTTCAGCCCACGCAAGGCCAGAGTGACCTCACTAATAAGTCCTACTGTGGTCTTCACACGGACATCAGTATTTATGTTATCCTGTTTAACCTTACAGCCCACGCAAGGCCAGAGTGACCCCACCCTCCTGGGCATCATCAACCTTACAGCTGTGGCCATTCGACGGCTCATCAAGATGTCAAAAAAAATCAACGCCTTCAAGAACATGTGCGAGGAGGACCAGGTTGCGCTGCTGAAGGGTGGCTGTACCGAGATGATGATCTTAAGGAGCACCATGACCTACGACTGCGCTCGGGACACGTGGAAAGTGAGTCTTGTATATACACATGTATGTCAAACTACTCTGTCAATCTGGATCCAGACTTTTCCCTTAAAAGTCAAGTAAACAGAACTCTAAGTACGGGGTTCTTTCAATTGAGGCAAATTAAAGCAGTATGGAGAAACCTGCCAACAGAAGCGACTAAACTGCTAGTCAATTTGTACATTGTGTCACGTCTAGATTACTGCAAAGGAATATATGCAAGTTTCCCCAAATAAATAAATTGCAATCAGTTTTCAACTCTACGGTAAGACTTATCACCGGCGTATCTAAATATTCCCACATTTCAGAGCATCTCAAAAATCTCCACTGGCTCAAATGTCCTCAAAAAATCCAGTTCAAGCTCTGTTGGATGGTATTTAATTCACTTAACGGAATGTCTCCGGCTTACTTATCAGAACTGTGTATTCCTGAAAATACCAATTCACGGCAGTCCACCCTTAAGTCAGCAGCGTCATCAGCTATCGGTAGGTTGAAGGATCCAAAGCACACACCTAATACTAAGATCGGTGTTCGTGCTTTCGGAATATGAGGACCTAAAGCCTGGAATGAAATGCGGGATGACTTAAGAATGATCAAAGACTTGACAGAATTCAGAACTAAACTTAAAAGTCATCTTTTCAAACAATTATATCCATAAATGGAAGAAATGTACACATACATTGCTTAGCTAGCTGGTTAGTGCTTACCTAAAGTCCATTATAATATAAGTCAATTTTTTCACACACCAGTGTGCAAATGCACCCACAGCCCACAACACTGTAAATAACTAAATGTGTTATGTAAATACCTATTAAAAACTTCTTAAGCTTTTTAAGGTCATTTTATAAATATTCTCCAATCTTAAAAATTATAAATATTTCAAAATAAGTACCTCTGCAATCCTTCTTGTGCCACCAATCTTCTAATAAATATAACATCAATAGAAAAAGAGGATAAAATAACAACTGTAAAAATCATGTATTCTCTAAGCTTAAATTTTCTAATGAAACTATTCATCTGAAGCAACCTGCCAGGTAAGTATGTTTTTCTGTATCTGTTTGTACATAATTAGATAAAGAATAAGAAGTAATATTTGTACAGCGCCCTTGAGGTGATTTTTCACAAACGGTGCTATACAAATTATCCAATTCTATGTTAATTCGAAATCCACCGTACATTGAAAACCAATTATAGAAATTTTAAGAAAAAAAAAAAAAATTCCCCGCAAAGTTGAGTTCCTCGGCCCTCCCTTCAAATTCAGATAGGTATTCGGAGTAAATACGTAAAAATACTACATTATTTCCGTGTAAAACGAATTTACGCGGCCGATTATTGTCACGGCCAGGCCTCCAAATTCAGATATTCTAAGTAAATTCCTTAAAATAATTTGTATTCACCTGTTATGGATAAATCGATGCCGATTACCGGCACGGCCAGTATGACTGATTCAGAATTACAAAATAATAATATGAATTAGGACAATGTATAATCGCATAAATCGAATTTTTACCGCATCTTATCTTCACGGCCAATTCAGATTTACGAAATTCTGTTATATATTTTTGCCCAAAATGATTATTTCCGCAAACCCATTTTCAAGCATGAACCAAAATAAATTTCACATTATGAATTAACAAATTTTCTAATAAAACCATTTTCTATGAAAAAAATATCCCGGTATATTCATTCGGCAAAGATTTCGATTTATGCATTTCTTCTAATTATCGGGGTTTGAATAAACGGGTTTCTCCTATGTATGATTTATTCCAGTTTAAAACAATCTTAAACCCCCAAATTTATAAGACCTTTCAATATGTTTAACTTATTCTGAAAAGGGAATAATTCGATTATCCGCTGTGATTATTGAACTCGATTCGTCCTACTGCTAGCAAAGTGTCTTACACATCGGGCTATGGACTAGCCTATACTATGTGATCAAATTGAGGCTTAAATCATCTTGCAGGCTAGTTAGCCTCTCAGAAGCTGGCTGTACTGTACAGAACTCACAGATACTATACATAATAATACACAACTGCTGACCCTGTACAAATCGCTAAGTGCACCCCACTGTTAAATTTGGCAGACAGCTCTGATCTGGAGCCCCCATTAGACATCTGAAAAATACTTTTAACACTTCAGAAACTTGATAGATTCTCCTATTAGAACAGAGAGATTGTAGTCTCAAAAACAAAATCACTGGATGGGAATACTGTGTGTGTTCTACCGATATTCGAATGTTAGATGCCCATTGTGTCAGACTTGTGGCGCACAAGCAAACTGTAGGGGCAACTAATCCCGATCTGCGGAGAGGGGTGGAGGGGAGGGAAACACAACCTATCATTCTCTTGCGAAGGGGGAACGATACTGACTGTACGGAACATACAAATACTATATTTCTATATTTCGGAGGGAACACTGGTACACATACGACACTTTAATCTGTCAGCAGAAGCTCTTTGTAGGGGTATAGAATATGGGTCAATAAAGGCCAAATAACTTTTTCACAATGCCGCTTTATTAAAGTAACTTCTCTATTTATATGATTTCTCTCTATGAAACAATTGACGTATGTTCAAAGTGATTGACGTCTTTGAGATTAATAGAAACACGTCAGTTAGGACGTTTTTCATGATTTAGTTGACGTCATTGTTGTATATCCCAGAAATAGTGACATCAACAGCTGCCATTTACATCTTTAAATGCGTCATCTGAATCGCAGAAGTACGTCACCTTGATGTGGTGATGCACTTTCTGCATGTGATTACGTAGGCGCATCTGTGCAATTTCCTTAATACGTATTATGATTTAGACGTCCGATATACCGACTTTGAATTTTGCACAAAAATCCCTTTTGTGCAAAACTTCCAAATTTGTGCAAAATTCTTTTGAACGAATTAAAACCCCTGGGGATGCTCTGCGGGCCTTGTCCGTGTTCGATGCGAGGGTCTGGGTCCAGTGGGTGGTGGTAGTCCGGGAGAGGTCAAGGGTGAGCGATGGTCAAAAGAAGAAGAAAAAGGCAAGTCAGTGGAAGTCAAAGTCTGACAAATAGCTGTTTTCGGGTCTATTTATACCCCCACTCAGGCGCTAACCCGAGCGCTCTGACCGGGATCTTGCTGCACACTGCGAAAAGCTATCCGACGACACCTCTCTCTTCCGCACCCTGTTGTCTCGCTCTCTCGTTTATTCAATTCATACCACATTTCATGCGGTCAGGGGGAACACATTTCCCACAGACCGTGCAGTTGAACAAAGGGAGGGAGTTAGGTCATTTGCGAACAGCGATATAATTTATTTTCCATATGACCCAACTCCCTTACAAATAAACATAGTTTTTAGGCAAGTGCGATACAACAATTATATTCATGTTCTATCGCGTCAAACATCGCGGAAGAGGCGAAGACGTCCGACGTAGATATGCCAATCCTGAAAATGTGTCATTTTTATGACTTCTTGTACTTAACATGTCGATTGTGAAATTTTTTCCCGCTGTGGTGTTTCTTCCCTCTTACAGTATGGGTTAACACGCTGGTTTCTTTAAAAAAAAACACAAACTTCCCATATATGATATTTAATTATCCTGAGGGAAACCCCGACTGGTACCTACTTTTGAAGAAGTTTTTTTTACAAATGATCATTTAATTTGTTTATTTCAGATCCCCCACTCGCAAGAGAACATGAGCAACATCAAGGCGGAGGTGCTGAAGCTGGCCAAGGGGAACATATACGACGAGCACGACCGCTTCATCCGCACCTTCGACCCGCGCTGGCGCATGGACGAGAACATCATCCTCATCATGTCCGCCATCGTGCTCTTCACTCCCGACAGGGCGAGAGTTGTGCACTCGGACGTCATCAAACTGGAACAGGTTAGGATTTTAGTTTTGTTGTAATATATTTTCAAATCATTTGTAAAATAAATAAATGTTGTATTCCTGTTGGATCTGCCTCACCGGTAGTACTACTTGTATCACTGCAGAATTCGTACTACTACCTGCTACGGCGCTACCTGGAGAGCGTGTACCCGGGCTGTGAGGCCAAGTCCACCTTCCTGAAGCTGATCCAGAAGATTATGGAGCTTCACAAGCTGGCCGACGAGGTCATCGGGGTCTACCTGGACGTCAACCCCAGCCACGTGGAACCACTGCTCATCGAGATCTTTGACCTCAAACAGCAGCATTGACCGTGGTATCGGATTGATACCACCAATTATTTCTGTAACTGTAAGTATGAGTTTTTTATGTGCACAAAAGAAAAGTTCCACTATCTGGAACCAATTCTTTAATTGCATGCCTGGTCTGGTGATGCTTGTGAAATATGGCATCCCTGAAGGAATGCAAAAGGGAAAGAATTTAATGTAGATACTTATTCAGATTCTTTTCTTTGACTCCACATAGGAGACCATGAAGGGGACATTCAGTGCATGGTGGTTGTAAAACTGTTTGGTCCCCAAAAAGAAGAGGAAAAATTATTTTGTTTTTTAATTTTATTATTTATTTGCGATTAATTTGGACTATTGTTTGCGTAAAACAGTTTTATGCCCTCTCTGGACTGCATGCCCCCTGCCCTGAGGCAAACCTGTGTCATTTTTATGAAAACTATGTTGAGGGTCTTTTCAACCCATCTTGTACCAGACGAACTGTAGTGGGCAGTTGGTTTACGTTTTCGAAAAGGTGAATAACTAGGAGCTGATTTTAAATTTACATAAAGGCGATGGTATAACCCCGCTGGCGAGTACTCGCTAACTCAACTATTAACTTGACAGGCGGAGGTAGTTCCGACGCTTTCTTCGTCTCTTTCTCTTTGTTCTACATAAACTGAGTAAGTGACTTACCTGTGTTTCAGAAAAAGGTTCCATCCAAGTGGTATATTTTTGAATTTTGGTGATATTTTCAAGTGGATTTGACATGAAACTAACATAAAACCAGCGGTTGAAAATTTTTTAAATTGTGAATTCGGGACTAATAATAATGTATGGAAAAAAACAGGACCGCAGGTTTTAAATGTGAATGTGGGAAAATATCTGAGTTTTTATAACTGGATTTTTCTCACGCAAATGAGAAAATTTGTAAAAACCCAGTATAAATAAATGAATTTATGAAATAGAATATAATTATTATTACGCTGGATTATTGGGTCCATTTTGTTTTACAAAACTTTCAGTAATAAATTATCACAGCAACCCAAACAATATCGATTACAGAGAACAACTTGCAAAGATCTGTCAAAATTTGCGTGTGAACTTCTATTTAACTTCAAAAACACAATTTTACCAGACGTAATGGCACACAGGCCAACTGTAGTGGGCAGCTGATCCCAATCTGCGAAGAGGGCTGGAGGGGAGGGGGACACAACCTATCGTTCCCCCTTCGCAAGGGAAGGGGGAACGACAAATTAACAACTTTTGAATTTGCACAAAACCCTTTTGTGCAAAACTTCCAAATTTGTACAAATTTGCTCTGTGGGCCTTGTCCGTGGTTGATGCGAGAGTCTGGGTCCAGTGGGTGGTGGTAGTCCGAAAGGTGTCCAAGGTTTGTGGTGGTCAGAATAAAGAAGAAGGCAAGGCGGTAGAAACAGAGCGAGGTGGAGCAGTCAAGGTAGAGAAGTGTTGTCGGGACGTGAGTGAGTTCCTGGCTGACTGACAAATAACCGTTTTTGTGGTCTATTTGTACCCCCCGCCAGGCTCTAACCTGAGCCCTCTGGCTGGGATAACGTCGCAAAAGTTGGGTCCGACAATACCTATCTCCCTCGCACCGCGTTGCCTCGCTCACGGGACACTCCCCGCCACTTGCACAATATATTTCATAATTTTGCACAAAAGGATAACGTTTCTTTTGGCTATGGTAGCCGGGAAGACGTCCGACACACTGTTGATTACTGTTTTTATTTTTTACTAATTATATACTTTTTCTTTTTTTCAGAATCACACTTTGAGGACCAGAGATGTTTTATCTGCAAAGGATTTATGGATAACTTTTCTAGGAAGTTGTGCCAAAGTTTTGTAACCTTTAAATGCCTTGTCTTATCATTTTATATAATTTTTTTAACTATTTTTATAGTTTATTTTATTTAGTTTTATGTAATTGCAATCTTTACACCTCCACTTATGTGTACATAATAATATCTAAAATAAAATAATATTTCATAATTTTAACATTTCTTTGTAAAACCTAGTATTTATTTGGTTATTTATTAAGTACAAATATCATTTAGTTTTACTGTCCAATGTTTTTTATCTTTTAAATATATACCTTTATTAAACACCTACCTGTTAGCAAAACATTTTGAAAACACACAATTTTTTCAATCTATCTTCATCTGTGTTTAATGATTAAGCTAATGTATTAAATATGACATTTATTTTTATAATAACGATAATGTAAATAATAAAATAAATTATGTGATTGGGTTTCTATAAGATTGTTTGAAGTTTATGTTTTAGCATAGTTTTGTGTGAAATTGTTGTTATCTAAGAGAAATATATCATAGTTTTCAACATTGTCCAATTATTATTAACGTAACGGTATCTGTATGTCTGTATTAATGCAATGCTTCAATTAATAATGATTTTGTAGATATGCTGGTTTGTAACCAGATTTGCATGATTGAAAATGTACATATTATGTATTGGTTAAAGTGGATCTATTGTTTATCTAGTATAAAACTGTACCAAACGACCAACAGTAAATTGTCTAAGAAAGCTTTTTTCTGCTTTCATCTTAAAGTGTAAATAGAGAAAGAGGTTAGAAGGAATTCAAGATTTTTTTCTTCCAATTTGTTTTTTTATATGTTTATTTTATCAGCATTGAAAAAAGTGGCAATTGGAACTGCTCTTTAATCACGGAAACCAAACATTCTTTAATGTAACACAATCCTAAGTGCTACCGTGGCATTTAAGATTGTTTTACACTCTAAATACTATTAGCTTTAGTACCTACATATATCTTCAACAATAACCTTTAAATATAAACTGTGCTACTTACTTAGTATAGTTTTACGTTGATATAGAAATGGGAATGTGGCCCCACATTTAGGCGTCAGTGATAAGAAAGGCGGAGAAATGACTAGACACCATCCACGTTGGTCGCCAGTGATATAGAAATGGGGATGTGGCCCCACGTTTAAGGCTTCAGTGTAAGGAGCAATAGGGTGAGGCCCCACGATGCAGTGACAGTGTAAGGAGCAATGGGGTGAGACACCACGATGTAGCGACAGTCTAAAGAAGGAGGGGAGGATGGGGCCCCAAGTTGGCCGCCAGTGTAAGAGAGGAAGAGAAGCCCCACGCGAGGGTGACCAGTGTAAGAAGGGGAGAAGGACACGTTGGGTACCAGTATAAAGAAGGCAGTTTAACTCACCTCGAGGCCAGAAGCGGGGCTGATCTCAGGTTCCACCAGGTTAGCTCAATTGGTAGAGGCATCACAACTCTGTCTCATGTCGTAGGTCGGCCGCAGCCTTATATTGGAAGGTAATTAGCTACCAGTGAAAAGAGGTGTGCTTTCTGGACAGGGTTTATTACAGGGGAAACATTTACAGGTAATTACATATGGGATTCACAACAATGGGCAGTATCTAATCTAATCTTAGGCTCGATAATCTCTCTCTCTGGTGAATCTCAAATCGGGCATGATATTCAAAAGGGCACAGTTATTACAGCACATAAAAGAGGATGAAACAATTCTGCTTACATGAGGTGGTCAGTGACAGGAGTCACGATCCCTTCAGCGTAAAAAGGTGTGAGGTCTAAGGACTCTGTATCTCACACGTACAACGTCAGGCAGTACACAGCGAATTAATGCACCGGTCACTGGCTTTAATATTTAGGTTCAATGCAAAGATAACAAGTTGCAATGTAATTAGCGGGCGGCCACGTGTCCAAGGCACGCCGCACGCACCTGACGACTCTGCGTCTAGATTGGTAATGGCAGGCGTTTGCTCAGTGCGAGCCCACACCATAATGGCGGCCGGAAACCGTGTCTGATTCGCTTGTCTCGCTGGCCAAAAACAACGATGGCGGGCGGAAGCGTGTTGCTATTGATCGAGAGCGTGAAGTTTAGCAACCAACGGCTAGATGTATCTTTATTTAACTAGCGGCTAGATTCTTTTATTGTGTTGTAGCTGATCTTGTTACATAAAAACGTTTACAATAATACTCGGTTTGTCATTTAAGATTACTCCATCACTCAAAAATGGACCTAAACATCACTTTGCAGGTTGCTAACTTAAGCAATACCACAAACGATTTATCTGTAAATTCTATACAGGTAGTTAGCAAAATGTGTAAGGTTTCAAAAGAGAAAAATCCTTAAACTGGAATTCTTAAATTCTATGAAATACATCCCAAAATCTCTTAAAATAAATGCAGTTTGAAAAGTGAAAGCAATTTTGAATGTTTTACCTAGAATTCCAGCATGTATTTCATATAGATTTTAAAATATGTATTACAGTTTGAGGATTATTGTCTTTTGAAAACTTATATGTTTAACTAATTATCCGTATAAAATAACAAATAAATCATCCATAGTATTTCTTCAGTTAGCAAAGTGCATATTTTTGGGTCCTGACCGTTAATATGTCATTTTTACCCAATAATAATTTTTTTATAAATATACCCGAACCCGAATATGAAATAATATACAACATGAAAAATACAGTTTGGCACAGTTTTACACTAGATCAGAGACTCTCAACCTTTTTGGGCTCATTGCCCACTTTTAAATACCTGTCACCTACCAAATCATATATAATCGACCTCCAAAACACTTTTTACCCTTGACCGCCCCACAAGCTACTTACATCACCCACTGGTGGGCGATATTGCCCAGGATGGGAATCACTGCACTAGAATTAATAAGGTTTTATTGTTTTAAAAATCTTAGGAAATCAATGTAAGTAGTTAGTTTAATTGTATTCTGTACACTTGTGTAATTGAATTCTTTTATATTATTTTTTAATGATGAGTTTTTCATTTTTGTATAAGTGATATACTTTGCCCAAGGGCAAAGGATACTCATATGATAAGGGGTAAATATGCTGCATTGTTGAATTTTTTTTATCCCATCGAAGTTGTGAGATATTTGTCAGTGGAACTTGTCTCATGGAAAACAGAATATTCCGCGCACAAAATTTATTGATGTGCAACAAAAACAATGTCGAGGACAGAACCGATCACTGTAAGATGCCAGCATTTATTGATTGTGAGGAAGAGGTGAAACTGTCAGCAACCGTCTGAATCGATATCTCCCTCATAAAGTCGGAAATTCACGTAAGCAAGGATACAGGAAGTCCATAAAAAGGCATTTTTTTGACCAATCCTCGGTGCAAAACCCAGTCAAAGGCCTTAGAAATGTCATGTCGAGTACAACCATTTGGGTCTCACCCTAACATTCCAGGTACCGCCCCCAAACATGCGTCGCATGCGAAAAGTTCACCGCACGAGCAGTTCCGCCGGAATCTATATTGACAGACATTGATAATTTTGTTCTTCTCAATGTATGTGAGCAGTTTGTCATTGATCACACGTTCCATCATTTTGGTCAAATATGTATTCATTACTTTCTTTCCCGTGCGCATCTGAAAGAATCTGAAGTCTGAAAACGGACAGCTGACCACGGGAAAGCATTAAAGTGCACCCGCAAACCTAACTAATCTGCTAACCTATGGTGCCACACTTTTCTCTATAGCCTTTCGATTAGCCCTTAAGTTAATAGGGATTGACGTCGTTATCAGGCAGTAGTCGGACAATCCTACAGGCACTGTTTGTAATAAGTATCGAGTTATCCTAATATCCAGACATGGTGAGAACGGCGATCCATCTTGATTTTAGGAGTCTGTTATTTGCTACGCGATGAACAGAGAGAGACACAGAAGGCTGTTTAAGTACAATAACCTAAGTGCATTTCTTCCATGATAAGTAAAAGCACAGTATCTACTCTCATGGAAGATACTGTGTTTTTATTTACCATGGCAGATCTCTTTGAGAGCATTACTCTGATTATGCTTGTTTGTCAGGCCTGGAGGACATAGTCCCCCTAGCCCTGAATTGTTATGTGAAGTGTTGTATAACCAAGTAGAACAGTTACAGCCTATTGAGCATTCGCTCCGTTTACTTGTTTCCAAGCATTTTTTATCCTAAATTGTCTATCGATGTACCTGCCCACTTTCGTAGACTAAAATAGTGCCCCCCCACTTTCATAGAAAATAAAATAGTGCCCGTCCACTTTCATTGATGTACATTTGACATTTGATGTTTCTCTTTCGTGAAAAACAATACAAAACGTATCTTAAAATAAGTAAATGTTCTCTTCAGTTTTATTTAAAGTATACAAAAAACATGTTTTGACATATGAAAATGGAAATAAATCTTTTTCATTCAGTATTTGAATCGCAAACGAGTGACTTCATGTCAATTAAAGAAAATGGCGCCGCATGCGTATGCCTAACTGTTGGGTGCAGTTATTGTGCTCACAGGAAATGAATCATGCGGCAAGTGGCGCGAAATTTGAAACAAGAAATCGGATAGAAATAGAGATGCTATCTCTCACCAAGGAATGTTCTTGATAAGGAAGGCAATATAATAAGAGTTTTTTTTTTTTTTTGTTATTTTATTGAGGGCGATCTCGGCCATGTATAATCAGTTGGATTTTAATTGTACAGATTGTTCTTCAAATTAGTTACTTTTAAACAAGATATAATATTTGGGAAAATAAAATTGAAGCAGATAAGTTAAATAAGTTAAACAGTGTAAACTTAATCCCCAATGACTTAAATTTTAATGCCATTTTTATAAATGTATTTTGCTAATAAATTGTTAATTTGGGGGGAGTTGAGACTTAGAAGGCAGGGAATACTGGTAGGGAGATCAATTTTAAGTTTTACCAATTCATGCCTAAAATTTGTAAATTGGTCATTGATAGGACACTCAAAGAAATTATGGTCCACAGTGTCCTCTGACCCACAATCACAGTAAGGCGAGCTGACTATGTGGAATCTGGCGAGATGACTAAGACAAGAAGTGTGACCTAGTCTCATTCGAGTTATGGAAGAAATATATTTTTTTGGCATGCAAGTGTATTTATGAAACCAGGGCTTGACAGGAATAAACGGTTGTATTAATGAGTACTGATGACCTTTTGTTAGAGAAGCTATTTTCCATTCAGAGGACCATTGGAGTTTGTATTTACTTTTTAGAATAGGGAAATAATTTCTAACTGGAACAGAAATACCATTTAACGGACCGTGAACAGTGGCTTCCTTAGCGATGGAATCCGCTATTTCGTTTCCAGCAATACCTAGGTGTCCTGGAATCCAAGCCAAGACCACTGACGCATTTGATAGTGAAATGGAATACAGGAGGTCTCTGATAGAGCAGATTAGGGAATCGCAATTAGAATTGAGTGGGGATGAACACATTTTTTTTAGTGAGCTAAGCGAATCTGAAAGAATGAGGGCGTTTCTAATATTGTGCAATTTGACAAGATGCAGTGCTTCTATGATAGCTATGCATTCAGCCGAGAAAATGGAGCATTCTTTGGGAAGTTTGTGTGGGAGACTCATCTTCCTGTGTGGAACATACACACTGGCCCCGCAATGGGAATGCTGACTGAGTTTGGAACCATCTGTGAATAATTTTATATAGTTTGACCAATTGTTTCAATAATTTTGTTAAATTCTACATTATTTGATTGAGCTGAATTGTTTATATATTTTTGCTTATTCCTATAAACTGGTGAACCTTGGGATAGAAAGTTAGGCTTTCATAGGAACACGAGTATGTTGGTGGGTATTTAATGGTATGTAAACTCCAATATTTGAATCGCGAACGAATAATTTTTTTTTTTTCTTTTGACATTTCACTTACATTTGTTCACCCTGCTGACACTTTTTATAACTAGTCTTCTGTTGAGGGGAACTTAATCCACAGAGATCGATATCCTAAATTGATCGTAAATTTTATTGTGAATTTCTTTGGGAAGAGTGTATTTGTGCATTTGAACAGTGTTGAGAGAAAATTTCGACTCAACAGTTGAACCGAAACACTTGCCAAGTAGGGTTGGTAAGGCCGGCCGTAAGTAATCATTATAATACATAACACCTAGCCATTTTGATTTGGGTGTAATCATTGAATTAAAAATGCTCTATGCGTGTGATCATTGCTATTGTACTTTGTATAGTTTTTTTTTTCATTTTCCACAGACTCAAATAAAGATTTTGATAGTGATGATTTGTAACAGACCTTTTGTATTCAATTAAAATATTTGTAATTACTGACATTGTGCAATTTCGCTGCAGAATTAGGCAGAGATGGTGGAATGCCACACAACTGCACTGACATGCTCCTTGCTTCATCCACATTCATACATCTTACTGAGGGTTCAGAAAAAGTTTTTGAGATTTCTTTACATGAGGGAGTACGGACTCTATCCGTGGCTTTATCCAACTAACTTTCTTCTGGGCATGCTTGGATTTCACTCCCTGCAGCTCAGAAGAGAGGGGTATGCCGCTACCCACTTTTTTAGACTACTGCGAGGCTCCATAGAGAATTCAGCTATTTTGGAACGCATAAGTCTTTATGTTCCTGATGACTATCTAAGACAGCGTCGTCATAGATTATTCTATCTTCCTACCTGTAGAACCAATCTGCCAATGGTTCTCCCGGTGGGGAGGAGTATATTGCTCCTGAACAAAATCTCACAGGATATCGACATATTTTGCGTCAGTGAGGTAAGATTCAAAAGGGAAATTCTATTGATTCTTGAAAGAATCTCTTCTCATTGACGCGATCTTCACCACTGCCTGAATTTATTTAAATATCTCTGAATTTATTTTTTTTTATTTTTAGTATATTTCTTCATTGTTTTACAAATATTAAATAAGTACCTGTAATTTCTCTTACGTATTAAATATAACATGTTTGTAATTGTATTAGAAATTAAATAAAAACATTATTATTATTATATCGTTACAGGAAAGCAGTATTGCTGTAACAGCTAAAGCTATGTAAAAAACGCAGTATTTTGAGACTTATATATCAATTAAAAACACAATATTAACAAAACAGAGTTTTTCCTATGTCGTACAGGTCTTATTTTTCATTGTAGAGTCACGGGACCCAGATAGATCGACGCAGGAAAAAAACCCCTCTCGAATGTTGTATACAGAGCATTTTTTTGGGTAGTGGTGGTTACAACAGTATTATTTTTACAGTAACTCCACACAGGATGCTCTGAGGGGATATCATCTTTGGGGATGCTGTGTGGAGGGTCTTTTAAAGGATGGGAAGGAGTGAACTTGAGTCTTGGAAACCATGAACCCATGTTGTAAGTTGGAGGAAACACAGATGCCGGCACATCATTCCACATCCGAGCTGATGAACACAGGAACGAGTAGAAGTGACCCATTCTCATCTGACAAATGTCAGCCGTGTGCAATTTTTGGGGGCACGTTTGGCATGTTTCCCAACTATTCACCGGTGCTGAAGGGATCAATGACGCTTGTTCCTCAGAGCATCTTCCATTAAAATACTGTTAGAACAAGGACAGCTTTCCCACCTGACTTCTGTGCTCCAAAGATTGCAATCTGTTTTTTAAGATAAGCGAATCTATCAAATGTACCGCCCGTTTCTGCACAGAGTCAAGGGTTTTTTTCACATATTTTGGGGCTCCCGACCAGAGGTGGCTACCAAATTCTACAGTGGGGCGCACTTACAATTTGTATAGAGTCAGCAGTTGTGTACTATTAAATTATCTGCAGGCTTTTTATAATATTTTTAGTTCACTCGATTGTGCTGCATCTTCCCGATACGTCACCGACTCATTCCATCCACACGCTCGTCATTATACTTACCCTCCTATTTCCGTCCATCCGCTGTAAGCGTTTTTTTTAAGTTACCTTTCTTGATCTTTTGATTTGATATACATACATTTGCCATTGTACCTATTTAATTTTCAGATCGATTTATTAAAAGCAATATATGTAGAAATCTAATTCTTTTTAACATAATATAGGGAACAAAAAAGACTCCTCGGTTATTTTTTACCGTTTTACAGATTACGGCAATATTAATTAAATAAGGGTTGATAGACAAATTTATAAGGCCTAGAAATAAATATAATATATGAATTGATAATCACAAATCGTTTTCACATTATGAATGTATTTCCTTGTAAATGGTCACGTAAATCGTGTAAATAAAAATGTACTCTTCATGTTATGTTATAATGTAAATAAATAAATGTTTTATTTGTCAATATTTTTTAACAATTACACCATTATTGTACCTATCATATTTTTTTGACCCGCTAAGCGATGTACAAGATTTTCATGAATTCCTTTCTGAGATGCTCAAATTTCATACATTTATTTTACATTTTCATACACGTTTTTAAATTATTTCTTTTTCTTGTATCTATTTTAAACATTTTAAAACAGAGAAGCATTGTGTACCTCACAGGCGAACTGTAGGGGCAGCTGATCCCGATCTGTGAAGAGGGTTGGGATGGGAGAAAGCACAACCTGTGTCCATCCCCTTGCAAAGGAGAGAAAGACTTTAACACTGCGAATTTATGCAAAGTCCTTTTGCACAAATTAAAACTCCGGAGTGAAACAATGCGATAGTCTGGGTCCAGCCGGTGGCGGTAGTCCGGGGGAGGTCCAGGACTGGCGATGGTCAGAAATGAAGAAGAATGCAAGTTTGTAGAAATCAGAGTGAGGCGGGGCGGTCGAAGCAGAGATGTTGTCAGATCGATGGTTGCTGCTTGACTGAAAAATATCCATTTTCAGGGCCTATTTGTGCCCCCAGTCAGCGCTAACTTGAGTACTCTGACCGGGATCTCGCTGCGCGATCGGCACTGTTTCACAAAAAAAATATCCAATGACACCTCTCTCTTCCGCACTCCGTTGCCTCACTCTCTCATTTATTCAAATCATACCACATATCAGGCGGCCGGTGGGAACACCTTTTCCACAGACCGTACAGGGTACATTGAACAAAGAGGTAGTTGGGTCATTCGCGAACAGCGATATAATTTTTTTTTCCATATGACCTAACTTCCTTCCGAGTAACAATTTTTAGCCAAGTATAATGCAACAATTATATTTAGCAAATGTAAAATCAAAAGCATTGCGGGAGAGGCGAACACTAACGTTAAGTACTAATGAGTTAAATCAATATGAGTGCGTTACAGGCAATGGCGGTTAGTGATCTTTTTAACTGGAAGTTAAGATCAGAAATCAGAAATTCACGAGAAGATATTATATTTTATCAAAATCTACTTGTTGTCTTTTGGCTAATCGAAGAATACAGCGGCAGCACAGAATTTAAATAAAGTTGGTGGGAGGGGTACTATAATATACCATAACCAGCTACATGAAACAATGTGGCGTTTAGGAATAAAACGTCTTATCTGAAAAAGGATTGAATTTTGAATATGTAAACAAAAGTATGCATTGTTAGTTTTACTAGTAGATTTACAAATGCCATTAAAAGCAAACGGTTAGAGAAATGCAGGAACATGAAAATAAAAACTTTCAATATTTACTACTATACAAAGTAAAATAATAACATTTAATTTGCACCCTTATTGTGCAAAGTTCAGCCGGCCGGCAAAGTGACCGATAGGGGGCAACCTCGGTGACACTCATCAAACTTCCGAAATCACTTCTCTTTAAACATTCCTTCGTTAGCACTGGGCACTAACTTCAACATGCTTCAGCCTAGATTATTTAATTTTGCCGTCAGGGACATTATGTCATTCATCACTTCTGGACACACTGACCCCTAGATATTTTCCTTCCCAGAATGTCCTATCCTTGCTTTCCTTAAAAATACACTCCACACAGCGTCCCCAAAGATGACAGGCCTTGAGGGAATTTTTTTTTCTTCCGGGCCTCCTGTGTGGAATTAATTTTAAAAAAATGAAAATAAAATGTACACAGTAGAATTTATTAAAAAATTATGCATTTTTATGTTAAATGGGAATAGAATTACATAAATATGTATTGTTTATTTATTTAAATATGTATTTACCTACAAAAGAAGTGTTTGACAAATACCATAGCTGGGTTTTCTTAATTGTAATAATAATTTCTAATATTAATACCTATTTTTAATATTTAAATATTGTGCATCAGTTTATTTACACGATAAGCATTTAACATAATAGGAAAAATATATACATGATGTTACATACAATTAATCAATATGTACTACATTACCTACTGGAGGAACCTATACATACTGTCAATGAATGTTCTATTCAAATGTCTTACAGTTTGTTTTACTAGACTATTAGTGATGTCATCATATTGAGGTGTTTGTATTAGTACAAGAAGATTGTGTTGTCGGTATTTTTCTCGATGTTGATAACTGGCGGCGGCGGCTCCTTCTGAATGAGGTAATAGCGCATTCCCAATAGGCACCCGTTCAAAATGTTGCATAACATCGCTGCCAAAACCAGCCTGGAAATATAGATTTAACCATGTCAACAATCATCATTTATACTAAAACTAATGTTCAGGTTTTTCAAACTCCATCACATCTGATGACCATCAGCTTCAAGCATGACGGTCATGTTATAATCCTACTGATTACAATTTGATCAAAAGCTGAAGCAGGCCGAGACTCGGCATTCAATGGGAACTGTTCAATTGTAAAAAAAAACTATGCTGATCATTGATTTAATGATCATAAAATGTGATGGAGGTCTTCAAACGAAATACCATCGATCACAAACGAAGATATAAACCTCTCGGTTACAGTGAACATAGTCATAGCGGCCATAGGCCACGTTAAAGCCGGAACTTCAGCAGGACCCGATGCACTGAGCATCGAACAAGTCAAACACGCTGGAGGAGCCATTGTATGACTACTGGCGATGCTGTTTACTGCCATGATAAAAAATGGATTTCTGTCTAAAGACATGACAAAAACTATAATAATACCTATTGTTAAATCCAAATTGTCAGACATTACCGCTGAAGAAAATTACCATCCAATATCCATTGCTACAATTATAGCTCGAGTATTTCAACGCATGATACTGTATCAGGTCGGACCTCACCTAGCAGCTAGCTATAATCAGATGGGATTTAAAAAAGAGCTATCTACCAACACAGATATTTAGTGCGAAAAGAACCTTGGAATACTACAAAAAGAGAAGAACCGCAACGTATGTCTGTTTCTTGGACCTCAGTAAGGCCTTTGACGGAGTTTCTCTTCCTTTACTATGGGCTGAACTCAAGGAAAGAGGGATTCCATCGAAGATTGTACAGATTCTCGACAGTTGGCACCAGCAGCAAGAAAACCTTGGAAAGCAGAAAGACGGACTGTCCAAACCATTTTACTTAAAAAGTGGGGTAAGACAGAGAGGTTGCATGTCTCCAGTATTGTTCAACATATATATGGATGAACTCACCCATAGGCTAAATAATACTTGGGTAGGCTGCCATATCGGAGGACAGTATACCAACAATGTGAGTTATGCAGATGATATGATTTTGATGGCACCGTCGATAAGAGGGCTACGTTTTCTCCTAAACATCTGTGAAGAGTTCGCACACATGTTGAATAACCCAAATGAAACAGCACTACTGATTACCAGATATGGACAGGGTCCTGAAAGCATTCCACCAGCTTTCTTGAATGGCGAGCTTCTGAAGGTGGTAGAAGAAGTCAAATATCTGGGACATGTCATTACTAGTAAGTTGACGAATGACGATGATATCGACAGGCAAAAATGGGCACTCAGTGTAAAGTCAAACATTCTCAGTAGAATGTTTGGACTTTGCAGTCCACTAGTGAAAAGGATGCTATTTCTTGCGTTTTATGGAACTCTTTATATGTGCGAACTCTGGGAGAACTTCAAGAAGGTTAACATAGAAAGACTTCACGTACAATACAATAACTCCCACCGCGCGATGTTAGGTCTTTTCAGACAGACACTGCAGTGCCTACAAAATGCTCACGGAGGGGCGAGTTCCTGGCTTTGCAGCCCTCATAAGGGTGGCAGAATTTTGAGAGAGGCTAAACAAATCCGGAAATGTCCTCATTGAATTCCGCCAGAGCATAGAACCAAGATGGGGAAATATATTAGCTCCATCAATCCCAAGTACAATAATTCACTAACATCTATTATATTCTCTTTACGTTTCCATTTTTTTATGAATATATATTATCCATGTTATTTGTATATACTTTATGGGATGCGTGTGACTGCACTAACCTCCCCACATTCCGGAATAAATAAATTATTATTATTATTATTTAAAATACCCTTAACTTAACTTACCCGTTAAAATACCTAACTTAAGTTGTGATATTCCCCAGATTATTACCACCCATGCATGAGGTGTGATGTCTTTATTTATTTTATTTTATTGTGAAATACAATTTATCCAATAACATTTCACTCACACCTCCTCCGCCATAAGCTAAGATCTGCAAAAACATGACTTTTTTTTAAAGAAAGGCAAACATTCCCGGGTTACGAATAACCTGACAATATTTGAAAATCTCTTGCTACCATTACAGTAAACGGAAGATATTGCTTGTGTCGTGTTGGAGAACTTAGCAAGCCGAGGAATTGAACTCACGACCCCTGGGTGGGATCCAGATGCGATGACAACTCAGCCACTGACCAGTCTATTCTTGTTCTGATTTTTAACCTATTTTCGAGTTGTCGTCTAGTTTTCTCAAAAATTAAGTTCCGACTATTTACTACGTTCTGTCCAAACGCCAAATAGTCGTATGTACTTTTTAAGTCTTTTTCCGCCTGTGTTATTATCTTTCCAGTGTACGAGGTGTGTTCAAAACAAAAGGTGAATTTTGAATTTTCGCGGGCTGTGTACATTTGATTATCGATTTTTTTTTTGTTATGTTGGTACACATATGTTTATCATATGTTAGCATTATCAGTCATTTTGAATTAGTGGTTTGTTTTTGACAACGTTTGTTGGTCACGTTTTTGTGTGTTCTTCGATTTTTTACTTTTGAAAAAAATGGATCAAAGAATATGTATTAAATTTTGCGGTAAAAATGGAATAAAGTGCTCCAGCGCACTTAAAATGTTGACTGTAGCATTCGGCGAGTCTACTTTGTCTCAAAAAAGTGTTTATAAGTGGTACAAGCGCTTTACATAAGGCCGAGAAGATGTTAATGACGATGAGCGTCCTGGAGTTGCAACCACGTCAACAAACGAAGAAAACATCGAAACAGTGAAGAAAATCGTTTTGGAAAACCGTCGAATCACTATTAGGGAAGTTACAGAGGATGTTGGCATATCAATCGGCTCATGCCATGCAATTTTCTCGGATGTTTTGGGCATGAAACGTGTGGCAGCGAAGTTTGTTCCGAAATTGCTAAATTTTTAGCAAAATCAACGTCGCATTAGTATTGCTCAGGAGTTGTTGAATGACATCAACGACGATCCAGATTTGCTCAAAAGGGTCATAACTGGTGATGAAACGTGAGTATATGGTTATGACGTCGAAACCAAGGCCCAATCATCCCAATGGAAGCGGCCAGAAGAGCCAAGACCGAAAAAAGCACGCCAAGTTCGATCAAATGTGAAGGTTTGCTCACTGTTTTCTTCGATTACAATGGCGTGGTGCATCATGAGTTCTTGCCAACAGGTCGTACGGTTAATAAGGAATACTACAAGGAAGTAATGCAACGTTTGCGTGAAGCAATACGGCTCAAACGATCGGAATTGTGGAAAAAACAAATCATGGATTTTGCATCACGATAATGCACCAGCTCACACATCAATGCTTGTTCGTGATTATTTGGCCAAAAACAACACCGTAATCATGCCTCAACCACCGTATTCACCAGATTTGGCTCCCTGCGACTTTTTTCTATTCCCGAAACTGAAGAGACCAATGAAAGGAAAGCGTTTTTCCAAAATTGATGAGATAAAGTCAGAATCGAAGAACGAGCTAATGGCCATACCGAAAAGCGCATTCCAGAAGTTCTTCGAGGATTGGTATAAGCGCTGGCATAAGTGCATTATATCTGAGGGGGATTACTTTGAAGGGGAGAAAATGGATATTGATGAATAAATAAATACTTTTCAAAAAAATTCGAAATTCACCTTTTCCTTTGAACACACCTTGTATATAGTCGTATGAGGCACATTCGACTTTATACTTCTTGATATTCATTTAATCCTTTACATTGCATAAAGTTGTAACTAATAGATTCAACAATATTTATCAGATTTTAGGATATTTCTGGTATTCTGAGTAGTAATTAGCATAGGAGTCGATACGAAAGAAATATTCAGTGCCTACCATCCACAATCTACATAAAATGTCAATCTGAGGATAATAAATAATATATTACATATTAGATACGTTAAAAGGAGTCACCAGGTACAACATCGTTTTGTAATGTTTTTGGCGGCAATATCTTTACTTCTAATTTATTTAAATTTTTAATCCATCAGGACTATGTGGATAGTGCAAACCCAATCTGCCATATTACGTGAGATATGGTACATAAAAAAAAAACTGAAATAAGAATATAAAAATATGAACATATATAAAATTAAATTAAATAACAATGGAAATGAGGACAAAAGAAAGAAAATTAAAAACATAATACTCGTAGTTAATAATGTAAAATAAATTAAATTAAGGAATCGTCTTTCAGGGTAGTAGCCGCATCATCTGCATCCATCGCTCATTGAGTGGAGAGCGGAGGCACTCGGATGCAGTCACAACAATGAAATTGGTTGACTACTGTGTCCTGCCCCAGAGGCTGGCTAGTCGATGGCAAAGTAAGGTGGAGAATGAGTGAACCCTTCCTTGAGTGAACATCGTAGAGGCACTGCAGAACCTTGAAAGTTGCAGAAGTTGCCTGTATTCTTTTTTGTAGCACACCCTCAGCTTGTCCCATTGTGCTGCTGAGTATTGCGACTACAGTTCAGGTGTGTATAGGGCAGTGCAGTATGTCTTAAAAAGCAGTTTCCCGACATCGTCGCTACAACCGGTAGAACCGGTACAACTGGTAGAACCGCCTTGAGAGCATGCCGGCGCGTATATTTATGGCTCTTCTTTGTCGTTCCATATCTTCCATAGCGTTCATGTCTTCTGTAAGGATATGTCCCAGGTATTTAACCTGTTAGCCCACGAGCAGTATATTTCCTTCTAGCTAGATTGGTGGGATATTTAGTGGCTCCTTCTTGTGTTTAAATGCAATGATAACTGATTTTTTGGAGTTGTAGAGCAAGTTATGTGAGTTTGCGTACTCTTCACATATTCACATAAGTCGTCTCATCGCATTAATAGATGGTGCGAGCAACACCATGTAATGCGCATAGTTAATATTATTACTGCTTAAACAATGGAAAACTTTTTGCTCATCCTCTATCCAGAGCTCCAAACTTCGTTATATTTCTAATCACATTTCAAAATTGCTCCTATTCAATACAATAAGCGAAGCACAATCCAAAACAATACGTATTACATAAGTGCCACCAGTAAGCATTCTACAAGATGGCAGTATACAAGCAGACCCTAACAATTCCCACGTTTATCACCAGATGGCAGTAGTGTATTAGAACGGCATAAACAGTCATATTTGAGCAAATTAAGATACACTTGGGAATATTTTATAAAATATTAGTTAAGACTTAATACGTTTGTAAATATCTCCGAAAATATATATTTTTTTTAATTTCATCGAAATATGTAAAATTAAAAATTATATAATAAAAGCAATTTAATTCAAAACAACCCAAAACGTAGTTCCAACCTTATACATAGGAGGTTATGATATATTACATCAATAACATATCACAAAAATCAGATTATCATTTAAGGTACATCACAGCCACAACCTCGTGGTAAACTAAATATTTATAGGTGTTTTGCCGTCGGTGTATTTTAAGTGAAAAGCATCTACCTCAGAAGAAAAGTAGTTCTGGTAGGAGTGTAATCATTCTCCCTAACGCATGATCATTGGTAGGTTGCTCCTACCTCTGTGGAAAATATAAAGCCTGTGCTGCCTAGAACTACATTCCAGAACATTGTCTTCTCCCATTACGTCTTCCTTACGTATTCCAATACTGTGACTTCTAAATTGCATGGTATTCGAATTTCCTTCTTTTATATCTACATAGTTGCAATTTCGCAATTTTTAGCCATTGGATGAGAAACTTCATATCACATAGTGCCCTATAATAAGAATAAAGTCTACATAAGATAGATGGAGGTGGCTTGGGCATGTACTCAGAATGCCAGTAGGCTGTCCCAGACAAAGCTGGGGAAAGCCGATCCAGAGGTTGTGTGCGGAGACTGGTCTCACAATGGACTGAGGCCGCTGTAATAGTATAGGACAGAGATGTCTAGAGACGCCTTGTCAAAGTGATAGATCCACGACAAGACAATGACGATAATGAAACTAGGTAACAATGTAATAATTTTCTTACCAGTAAGAGAAGCCCAGGCTGGAGTTGACGGAGACGTACTCGTTGGTGCTGATCATGATCTGCGTGAAGGCAAGGCTCTCAGTGATGTCTATGTCATAGCTGATGCCCCAGATAAGCATCACTAGTAAACTACTGCAGGCGGAGCAGCCGTTCCAGATGTACAGACCTGAAAAGAAAGGGAAGAGTGTAAAGTCTACACGGGAGGTCCTGAGGTTTCTTTCGGGTTCATATTTCTTTGGAGATAATGTCTGGAGCGTCTTTCGAGGAAAGAAAGGAGTACACCTGGGTCTTGGAGAGACCTATGTTTTATAAGGGAGTGAGCTGTGAGCAAATTAAGTTTGGAAGACTGATCTGCCCAGAAAGAAGTTTAGAAAGATATTTGTCTTTGCCGGTAAATCTTACCGAATACTCCCACCAAGGGTTCCACCGGACTCCTGGTGGTGTTGTAGAGACCGAAGAAAGCCGATACTGTGGACATCAGCAGAGCTATCGCCAGGAACAGGATGGTAGAGATATACACGCCTCCGTTGAGCCATACCAGGTCCTTCTCAACTGCAATCACATAATTTCATCATTACAGGACATAAGCAAAGCCAGGGATAGGAACAGTGTGGTATAGATTTATTTATTTATTAACGAACTAACGCCCAACTTACAATACAAGTAACATGAAATTATAAAAATGTTCAAAGACACCAGTGGATGAAGGGGTTATGTTACAAAAAGAAAGTTTTGAATAAATCAAGGTCAAAGTTTTTGAATGAATTTTTTATGTAATTTTTCTCAGTTTAGTATAATTTTAATTCTAGTACGTCAAAGTGATTACTAAAGATTATACAATTTTATCTATTAATAACTATTTAATAAAATACGTGAAATTTGTTGTTTTCTCAATAATCCACTAGATACAAAAACAATATTAAAACAAATTAGTTTTTAAAAAGGGGATTTATTGACAAAGTTAAATTAACAACATTATTGTCATGCACACATGATAAATATTGACAAATTCCCTTTTTACAAACTAATTTGTTTTAATATTGTGTCAGACGTATTCTCCTCTCCCGCAATGTTTTGACGCGGCCATTTGGTAAACATATTGATTATATTCCACTTTCATAGAGTATGTCTATTTTGTAAGGGAGTTGGGTCGTATGGAGAATAAATACTATTTTGCTATTCGCAAATGATCCCGACTCCCAATCCCTTTGTTGATTGTTCACTGCGCGGTCTGTGGGAAATATGTTCTCATCGACCGCTTAGATTATGAATGACTAAAATAAAACGTTGGAGCGGTATGGTGATACGAGAGGGAGGGAGAGTGCTTGTCGGACATGCACAGAACGCGGTAGCTCTGAGAGTCCCGAACCTCCTGCATTTCGTAAGCCACCTTAAGTAGCCTGCGAAAACCAGATTTAGTCAGTTAGCCTGCAACCGCCCGCTTAACACCTCTCACTGGACCCAAATCAAATATCGTAACATGGATACGGCCCCGAGCTCTACTAATAATTCTTAATATATTGGGTTTTTGTGCAGAATTACATTGCAAAGCACAAAAGTCGTTAATGAGGTCTTGTCGTCTGTGTCTTTTCCCCCTTTGCAAGGGATCGACACAGTATGTGCTTAATCCCCTCCCAGCCCTCTTCGCAGATCACTACACTTCACCCGTGTGCCATTATGTCTGGTACAAATATTGTTAATTCTTTACCTTACCACCTTTCCCAAATTATCGACTTTATTGTTGCCGCTATGGTAGTTGCGACACCAGTTAACCACCGCGGAAGAGAGGATATTCGAATGATCGTGAGAAGTGTAAGGTGTCGGTAATCTGCTAAATTAATGGGCCCTTCATACTATCAATCTAATTCTTATAATAGTATTATTCAATCTAAGATTCAATCGAAGAGATCTGAAATCTAATTTTTATACTTATGTGTTATGTAGATCAGTATTTTCTCACACCTACAAACACATTCACACATACACACACATTTGTATATTTATTTATTCTTAAATTTAAAAACAAAACAAAAACATTTAACATTCTCACACACTTATACATTCATTACACATAATACACGTGTCACCCGGTAAATACAAGTATAAATCACAAATTACAAGGAAACATATTATAGGGACCCATTAAATATTTCTTTGGAAATTTAATTTCTGGATTTTTTTTTCATTGTAACAAATATACTGTTTGTTTAAATAATAAAATAAAAATATCAAATACAATCGGCTAATAATAACTTGTATAATTCCGTTTTTGTGAAAAGTCACCTCTAAGGCCCTGTCATGTTCGTTAGAAAGTATTTAATGAATATAAATTAGATATTCAAATATGTCCGTGACCGACGAAGTGCGAACAAGAAGAATAGTGGGAAATCTATAGGAATGTTGGTGGATGCGAAAGAAAGCATTAAGTGTCAATTATTTTACCCTAATTATAATGACTCTTGTGCCTATGTATTTCCTAAGGCCACAGCTATACATATTTATTTGGCAGGTACCTACTTCTACTGCCATCGGAATTTCCATTACTGTCACAAGATTTAGGCACTGAATATCCGCCGTATATGGTTTCCACCTGAAAATTACAATTAATAACAGATTAAAGATTGCATTTGATATGATGCCGGCTATACATACTCGCCCCCCCCCCCCCTTTTCATCACCTCTCCCAATCACAGTTTTCTAAAGGGATGATCCTGACGACTGGCGCAATGGCTCCTAGGAACGGTAGCAGGAACAAGAATCCATCTGGCACTGTTGCAGAGGGAATGCCCTGACATCCTAGCGACGGTTCATCCGAAATATTCTTATCTTGTTTATTTTATACCCTTTTGATTTTTTTTTAATGTTAGTATTCCTTTGAATCCCACTTGATTATCTACGGAGTACGGACGTGTAGAGCAGAGCCATCATGTTTATAAGACTCACTTTTATCAACCATAAGCATAATGTACTAACCGATCTGGGATGTGTATTTCTAGTAACCTCCTTCTAAGCTAACGCTACGCAGGGAGTTTAGAATCATTGACAACTTTAGCTTCATTCAACTAAAAAAATGGAGTCCTTGACGTGCACCCTGAAGGAGTAATCATAAGTTGCTTAAGTAACCTCAATTGTGCACACTCGCCGAAACACCCCGAGACAGGCCGAGAGCGATTGTGCATGGTGCTCTCGTCTCGCTCGCTTTCGCCTCGTCTCACCACCTCTTGGTCGCGTGTCAGTATTTTGGGCCAGAGTCAAAGGTTCTCCCTTGGTCTGTCGAGGTAGACGAGAATACGCATATTCACACTCGCTCTTTTAATTGCCTGCCAAATGTGTTTACGTTATGACGTTTACAATGATATATCATGTAACAAGCCCGAGTTTGAGTTTTTGGAAAATTACTTATAAAGAGTATCGGTATTATGAGACCCACCAAACTTAAGACAGAAAGACAAAAAATATGTCCATGAGCGAGCAAATTAATATACCAAATATGGAGTTAAAAAAAAAGAATGATTATGAATCCAGAATCTTTGAAAAGATAGTGAAGACTGTCAAAACTATCTAACTATATCCGCTGGCCAAAAATCTCAATGTGATTGCTAGGCAAATTTTGGCAGGAATAGCATCTCTTTTAGGTGTAGTATTCTTAGATATTAACTTTTTGAACATATATTCAAAATACGATGAAAACATTCTAATAAATTTGTCAAATTGATCAGAATGTTCCGCCACTATCTCTGCTACTTGCCTTTCACTGTTCTCCTGAAATAAGGGAATATATATTTCACTAACTCTGTACAATATATCACAACAGGTGCAAAAACACGTCATTTCAAATAATGCCTTAGTATTATTGCTTTAGGCCCAAGAAGTAGTAAAATAATATGAGCATGCCTTGTTCTGTTATGATACATGATGATCATCCACCATTTTCGAGTTCCCACGGTTTTAGTAAATTTCAGGTCTTTCGCCCGAGACTCTTGGCGAGTATATACAGCCGGCACATGTCCATCTTGGTCGGTATCCACACTTAAAATGATACAGTGAACATAGTAAGCTCTGACCTCGGGCCTATTGCCCGAGGCCTTCGGCGAGAGGCTCTCGCCTAGTGTGTACAGCTGGCATGACATGAAGACATAGGAGTTTGGGAGTAGTAATAATAAATACTTAATACAATTTGTATGGTGCCATTTATAATGATATTGATGGTGATACTACGAGAACAATAATTAACAAAGCTAGAATGTAATACAACATGTCATAATGGTGTGACACATCTCCTCGGAGATACCAGTCGCATAGGTTTCTAAACCATAGAGTTCTTTACATGAGTCCTAGGAGCCATTCTCAATTTAGGGTATATTGTGAGAAGGAAGAAGGAAACGAGGAGGGGAAGTGCAGTTCTGATCTGCTCCGAACTGCAGTCTTCAAGGTAAAGATTTGTGCATATGTATTTATTTGTGGTACCTGATCATTCCGAAAGAATAAAAGTAACTTTTTCTATTTCTTGGGCATTAACCATATAACTATTTTCTAGACATTTTGTTTTTGAAGAGTTTTAATTCACAGGAGAGAGTCAAAATCGAGAGCATGGGATGTTTTATCTACCAACCTGCAGGACCAACTTGCCAATGTTCATGCTGGTGGGGAAGACAATCTTATTGTTGAACAGAATCAATTCGGATAGTGACATCTTTAAATAAATGAACCTGCTTTGTTTCTACTAGTGTAAAATGTACCTCCTTTTTTTATTTATTTTTTGTACACCATCTTGCTGTGAAATGTTCACACATTCACATTTCATTAATACAGTATCTTTAAAAACGCCTGAAATTGTAAATTTTGTAAGGTTTTTAAATTAATAAATTGCTTGAGTTGAATTGAAAATATGGAAAAATGAACAGCAAAGGTAAACAGGCTGCCATTATTTTGTTAACTATCTTCATTTTCATCTTATTTTTTTGTTTATTTCTAAAGTTTCTAAAGCTGCGTCTCCTGCAAATGTTTTTTTGAAAACATTTACATAAGAAAGCACAAAACAAAGGGGAGTTACTGTACAAATTTTTGTGTGCATACACAATTTTTTTGCTTTCCGTCACCGATGGAAAACATTCCCCTCGCGGGTGAAGAGGGACGTGGGGGAAGGGTTAATAACCACTGCATGGTGCGTGTCTATCTATGCATCCCGTCCGACGGAACTTCGTCTGTCAAAGTATAAATCGGACAGGTTTTTTAGGTTACGTGTACTATGAGAGATTATAATATATTATTATTAGAAGTTTGGTTATGCATCAGTAATAATTATTTTTTTTATTTTATTTTATGTATTCTTTTATTTTGACTGCTATTTCTAATAGAATTACAGCCCTCATATTCAAAATCTTTCAAAGACACATTGTGACGAACACATTCATTGACATTCATACTGTTTTTTTTATTCAAACAATAAACAAAACAATCGTATTTTACTCCAACCTATAAAAATATGTAATATACTTTCAAATGATTGTTCTAGAACTCATCTTGTCATCTACATAAAATGTTTTGTTTTTAAATACAATTACAATTTAAAATATGTACCTATACTTACATTAGAATATTTAAACTTTTTTATTTTTTTATTGACTGTTTCTAATAAGTGGTTGACGAACTCGGAATTGTTATTATTTCCTAAACAGAGTTCATACTGAACTCCCTAATTTCAGTTATAACATTTCTAGTTGTCATACCATACCTACTACCTACATACTGTGTGTCATTGTAAATTAAAGCTCTTCAAAACATAATGAATAAAAGTAGCATTGATTATTTTATTTTATTCTGAATACTTAGGTAAAATAACAAGTACTAATAAGTACTCAAGTGGACGTGTTGTTTGACTCACCTCTTTGTCCCTCGCGCTTTTACTTGTTTTGCAACTCAGCGCGCAAACGTTATCACTTATGAGACATGTCACTGAAAAGAAAATAAATGTTATATTATTAATTTATACCAGCAGATTAAAATCCGCTGTCGCAGGTTTTTGCTACATTTTTATATGCAAACCCCCGCGCTTATAAAATAGAACAGTTTTGAACCCTCGTGAAAAGGACACAGTATGTTCATCGTGGTACGAATTGAATTGCAGACTCTTTTGAGTATGAGGGGAAATTGCAATTTCTACTATTCGCGTCTACAGGGCGATTGAAATAGGACTGTAGGACATTAATACTGTAAGATGAATTCGCCCATTGGGCTCATAGTTTTTTTGTTTTAATTTGTATCAACAATGGTGGTAATTAGTCGACGATCGCGCACGCAATCCCAGATCGCCAACGACATGTCACAGTTCACATCACAGAGCAAATAATACATAAAAGTGCCCTAATGCGCAAGGGGAATAAACTAAAATAAGGGGGGTCAGGGGCAAACTAGGCGTGCCGCCAATTTAAGTGAAACAGCAAATAAATATAAGGGTTTGGCTTGTTTACAAAAACTGAATATTTTGTTAGAGTATTTGGTTTGACTCCTTACATCGTAAATGGCAGTGAACTAGGCTGGTGACCTTTGCCTTTAGCCATCGAAATGGTACGTTAAGGCAAGTCTATTCATTCTGACGTGAGTGATTCACATGAACTAAATTCTGTCAGTTTTTGCGCAGCCCCCAGATCCCCATCAGTCCCCAGATAGGTTTGTCTAATGATGTCCCCAATACAAGCCAACTTACTGTACATGTCATTGATGACCGGTGTCTGAAGGAATCTGTTATTAAAGGTTCCTTGAAAGAGTCCGTAGTTCACCAGGTTGGTCCTCGCCTCCCCCGTCACCCCCTCTCCTTCTACCTAAATGACACAAGGATACAAACACTCTTTAGAAACACTATCAATTATTATTATTCAAACAATATTATACTTTTAAACAGAATGACAATAGAAAAAGGCACAGAAAATAAAATTTTCTAAAATTATGAAAATTGATTTGTTTTCATGGCGTATACTTCATAATTTAAAACAAAAATAAATAAAATATTTCTCATGGCGTATACTTCATAATTTAAAACAAAAATAAATAAAATATTTCTCATCATTACAAGACCATTAGTTTTGATATATTTATTTGCTTTCCGTATTATTATTATTCTTTTTAAATCACACATTATGTCCCTAAGCACCCGTGTCACCTTTATGGATGCTGAGTAGAGGGTAAAAAAAGGCCAATACCACGCGACGTTCCCAAGCGGACACCCATCCAAATACTGACCGCGCCTGACGTTGTTTAACTTCGCTGATCTTCGACTAATTTGAAAATTTGACTCCGCTAAATTTGACTTCGCAACTTGACTTTGAACCATTTTTTTATAAACCGGAAGGACGGGACATAATTTATGAGTGATTAAAAAAATTAATTAGGTAAAAGTTATTTAAAAAAAAGACTAATTCTACATATGCCAGAGGAGAATAAAATGTTACATATCATCAAACTATTTTTCCTCGATACATCTTACTGATCATTATAATTTTCAACTTCAAAGAAAACAGCCAAACATTCTTGTTGTTAAACATACTTAAATTTTGTACCGTTTATTTGATATTATTCAACTTTTCAAATGTAAATTATGCTCGTATAATGAATATACTTTGATTTTGTGAATTTTTGCACCGTCATCGTTATATATATAAACCGCCGAGCCGGAAGACCGATTGAATAAGCTTCACATCGTAACATCTGTCAAAATTCTGAGCGGGGTACATACGCATATAACCACGTACTTTTCTTGTTATTTTTGTTTATTATTTAAAAAACAAACGAACAAACTAAGAACCTGGAACCTATTATGTATGCAATATAATATATTAATTAGACTTAAAATAGATTTTTAGGTTCTTAGTTTGGGTTTTTTTCGTAAAAATAAACTTTACCAAGCTTCAAATAAATTAAAATGCGTGATTTTGCTTCTCCGGTGACTGTTGTTCCTCATTGTAATTAAACTAATTTAATAGCGTTTTTAATTAATTTTATGCATATTCAATAATTTTTTATATAAAAATGATAACTTTATAATTTCGTAAACCAAAGTTTGTAGATTACGCGTGAAGTGATAAATTAAAACGTCAAAAGTCAACGGAGTTTCAGTGTTTCTATATTGAGAAAAAATTGGTCTCCAATTTTATGAAATTAAATAAAGAAAATCACGCACGATGCGGACATTTTTAAATAGTGACGTCACTAGCTATAAACGCTGATTTGTTTATTTTTTTTTAATTAAAAAACTATTAACTACTAAGTTTCTACTTTTTTAATAACATTTTCGTAATCTAAGTCGAAATATCTATCTACACGATTTAAGTGACCTATTATTGGTATTTGTATTTATGTAATGTTTATCATTTCTGTTTTGAGTATTTGAACTGATAATTGATTCTTCTTTTTGATTTCTGATAATGCAGTCGTGGGAACCTATGCTGTTTTTGGATTTCCCAGTAATGACGCCTAATGCTATATTCCTATAATTTCCTTTAAGAGAGATTTCCTGAACTAATAAAGTCAAGTTTAAACTAATCCCTGAAATAATGGAACGCATACTGTGATGAGTCAATGAGCTTATGGAATGTTTTAAGTCACCATGCATAAATCAATCACAGAACTAATAATACCACTTGACTAAAGAATGTCAATAAGGTAATGAAATTTCTTAATCATTCCCTAAACCGGTGGTAAAGTCAATAAACCAATACAATGTTTAATGTTACACAGTTCAAATAAAATAAAATAATACTCAACTTACGCCCCCATACTCATAATCACAGCGTAAATATTACGCGGCGAGTAAAGGCGGAATACTGAAAATTTGACTTTTTTAACATTAACTTCACACGGGAGGCCCCGAGGAAAAGAATTTCCGTCGGGGCCTATGTCATCTTTGAGGATGCTGTGTGGAGGCTCATTTTGAGGAGAGGAAGTAGTGAACATGGGTCTTCAGTTCACTCAAGAACGAGTCATAAAAACGACCCGTTCTCATGTGACAAATGTCAATCGTATACAAATGTTGAGCGCGCGTCTAGCGTGTTTCCCGACTATGCACCGGTGACGAAGGGATCAATGATACTAGTTCCTCAGAGCATTTTACATTAAAATACGTGTAGAACAAGGACAGCATGTCCACCTGACGCCTGTGCTTTAAAGATTGCAATCCATTTGTTAAGATAGGAGAATCTATCAAACGGACCGCCCGTTTCTCCACAGAGTCAACGGTATTTATTATCACGGCGTAGGACTTAGATATGGTTAAATTGGTCTTAATAATAATAATATGACCAATGAATGAATATTGGTCTTAATAATAATAATATGAACAATGAATAAATATTGGTCTTAATAATAATAATATGACCAATGAATGAATATTGGTCTTAATAATAATAATATGAACTATGAATAAATATTGGTCTTAATAATAATAATATGACCAATGAATGAATATTGGTCTTAATAATAATAATATGAACAATGAATAAATATTGGTCTTAATAATAATAATATGAACAATGAATGAATATTGGTCTTAATAATAATAATATGAACAATGAATGAATATTGGTCTTAATAATAATAATATGAACAATGAATGAATATTGGTCTTAATAATAATAATATGAACAATGAATGAATATTGGTCTTAATAATAATAATGTGAACAATGAATGAATATTGGTCTTAATAATAATAATGTGAACAATGAATGAATATTGGTCTTAATAATAATAATGTTAACAATGAATGAATATTGGTCTTAATAATAATAATACGAACAACGAATGAATATTGTCTTAACAATAAATATGAACAATAAATGAATCTTAATAATAAACAATGAATGAATATTGGTCTTAATAATAATAATATGAACAATGAATGAATATTGGTCTTTATAATAATAATATGACCAACGAATGAATATTGGTCTTAATAATAATAATATAAACAATGAATGAATATTGGTCTTAATAATAATAATATGAACAATGAATGAATATTGGTCTTAATAATAATAATATGAACAATGAATGAATATTGTCTTAATAATATGAACAATGAATGAATATTGTCTTAATAATAATACAATGAATGAATATTGGTCTTAATAATAATAATATGACCAACGAATGAATATTGGTCTTAATAATAATAATATGAACAATGAATGAATATTGGTCTTAATAATAATAATACGAACAACGAATGAATATTGTCTTAACAATAAATATGAACAATAAATGAATCTTAATAATAAACAATGAATGAATATTGGTCTTTATAATAATAATATGACCAACGAATGAATATTGGTCTTAATAATAATAATATAAACAATGAATGAATATTGGTCTTAATAATAATAATATGAACAATGAATGAATATTGGTCTTAATAATAATAATATGAACAATGTATGAATATTGGTCTTAAGAATAATAATATGAACAATTAATGAATATTGGTCTTAATAACAATAATGTGAATGATGAATACTTGGAGCAGGTCGACGAGTTTGTATATTTGGGAAGTATGTTTACGAGAGATGGAAATTCTGATAGGGATATTGAAAGAAGAGTGAATGCAGGAAATTCCATTAACGAAGGACTGAATGCGGTTGGTGATAACAAAAAGTTCTCCAAAGAAGCGAAACTAGCAGTCCACAATGGAGTGCTGATACCAATGTGTGGTAAAACCATGTATGACCGTGTGAAAAATGTTGAGATTCGTAAAGAATGCAAGGCTGATGTATGCGTAATGAGCAAGATTAAGAAAGGGACGCTTATATGGTTCAGGCATATAGAGCGAATGAATAAAGAAAGGAGTGTTAGGAAAATATATATTTTAAAGTTGTTTTTTTTTTCTGTTAAAATCACTCAAGTAATGGAATACCTATAAATAACAATTTCGAGCCAATGCGCTAACAGACATTTTTATTTATCCGGTTAAAATCGATAACTGAACAAATTGAATACTAAATGATTTTGATTTTTTCGCCGATGATCCTAAAATTTTTTCCTAAAATTAAGTCCATTTCTGATCATCAACTGCTTCAAAATGATTTCAATACACTCAATGAATGGTGTATTTTCAATGATATGCACTTAAATATTACACTTTAAACTTTACTGGAAATAGAATTATAAAGAACTTTTCCTACCTTATTAAAAATACTACTCTTAAAAAGTATCTTCAGTAAAAGATCTAGTAATCACTCTCCATTCTAAATTCATATTCGACGTACACATTAACGACATTAAGTATGAATCATTCGAAATGATAGGATCTATTCACAGAATATGTAAACCATTCAAGACCCTCAATCAATTCTAGCCCTTTGCAGAGCCTTAATTAGAAGAAAAATGGAATATAGAAGTTCTATTTGGAATCCTCATTACTACAAATATGAAAAAATTGTTGAATCTTTTTTTTTAAATGCTAAGAAGAATCTTTTAAATGTGGTTTACATGACGATCTTAGATCATACGACGTACGTCTTGAATACTTCAACATTAATTCACTTAAAATTAGAAGGAAAATGATTGATTTAACATGGTTATATTAAATAATTCATTGTCATCTAGATACTATATTATGTCTTAGCAGTACATAATTCCTATTGTTTAAGATGCCATAGCACATTTCACCAGAATACTTTCAGAAAAAATGTTCCCTACTTTAGTCCTCTGCCTCAAATGTGTCGACTATATAATAAGATAGAGTGTGCTAATGTACACATTTTTGTCGATAATCTGTACAGTTTCAGAACATAATATCATGCTATTACTTTAAAATATGTAGCAAGGATTGGGCTAATTATATTATGTATCACTTGTGTCTCTTGTTTCTATTGTATTATGTATCATTGAGTGAGTTTTTGTAATTTTATGTTCTGTGTATCCTTTGTCTGATTATTTGTAATTTTATGTAATTTGTGTATAACTGAGTATATTAATTTTATAACTGGATTGTTCTCATGTAAGTGTGAGCATCTGTAAAAACCAAGTATAAATAAATAAATAATAAAATATTCTACTCCGATGTTGAGTTAATGAACTAAAAGAGCATGATTTTTTTATTAGAAAGCCTTTGGTATCTTTCTTCCACTTATTTCTTTCTGACCAGAGCAGTTTCACCCTATCACGGACATCTTCAGACTGATATAATTTAAAATAAATCTGTGGTATATATAGTATTTACGTCAGGAGTGAGCCCCATCTTCTCTTTCTAATACTACACATTTATGACTGAGAAATTTGTTTTAAACGGGTTTACGATTATATTTGAAAAAACTTTCGGGTTGGTTTATTACCTTCTGGAAGACTATTTATATTGTGTTAGATTACTGAATCTAGAGGTCTGTGTAAGACGTGTTCACCTCTCCCGCATTTTTTTTGATTCGGCCATTTGTTAAACATAATTGTTGTATTATACTTGCATAAACTATGAATATTTTGCAAGGGAGTTGGATAACATAGAAAATAAATATCGCTGTTCGCAAATCACCGACTCCCACCCTTTGTCAATGTATGTTTCACGGTATGTGAGAAATATGTTCTCACTGACCGCTTGTGAATGTGAATGACTAAATAAAACGTCAGAGCGAAATTGCAGTGTGAAGGAGAGAGGAGATAGCTTGTTTATCGGATATGCGTAGAACGCGTTAACTCTGAGAGTCCTGAACCCTTAACGTTTCCTAGGCGACTTTAAGTAACCTGCGAAAACCAGATTTAACCAGTCAGCCAGCAACTCTCGTCTTGACAACACCTCTGCTCCCTCGACTGCTCCGCCCGCTACGACTTCTGCTCTACTCGCCTTGTTTCTCTCAGACCATCGCTGACCCTGGACCCCCATCAGACTACTGCCTCTCACTGGACCCAGACCAAACTTCGTCACATGGACAAGGCCCCGAGTTCTAGTCATAATTCTGCATAAATTGGGTTTTTGTTCAGAATTACATTGCAAAAGTACAAAAGTCGTTAATGAAGACTTGTCGTCAGTATCTTTTCCACCTTTGCAAGAGATCGACACAAGTTGTGCTTTCTCCCCTCCCAGCCCTCTTCGCAGATCGGGATCAGCTACCTAGTACAGTTCGCCTGTCTGCCATTACATCTGGTACAGGTTTTTTTAAATAATTTTTACATAATGTCTATTATTTTATCTTTATTTTAAACATATGGTTATTTTAGTTTTTTCTGTGATCTCCATTTTGTTTGCTTAATGAGTTTTATAGCAATTTTTATTCTGTAGTTACATGGACTACGGGTAACCAAGTACGTAAACATGGGTCGATTTGTAAATGATTTTATACGGTAATATCCTTCTTAGAGTTTTCCTTAGACGTCGGCAACAAAATTCCCAGGTACATTTTACTCTGGTATTTTATATGTATTTCCTATTTACATTCATATGTTAGATACTATTATTGCAAACAAGTGAAGCTTAACTACAACGGCTATATTAGAGGAGAGTCAGCCCTTTTCTCCAACTGACTATTCATTACGTACTTTTTTCTACTTTGCTTATTAGTCTATTGATTTCAAAAGATTGAAATTTGTCTATTTTTCTCCTTATCGCACTCATGCAATATTGTAACATCTGTGTCTTTATGAAACGTATCATGATTATCTTGTAAATGATTAGCAATGTTCGACAAATCCTTTTTGCTACTAACCCAGCTTGAACAATGTCCCCTTATCCTGTTGTGGAAAGCTCTACCCGTTTTAACCTATATAATATGAGGCAGTCGCCGTAATAAGGAACTCGGTACAATTTTTTTATCACGTCCAAACTTAAATACCGGTATGTTTCGTTTTTTTCTAAAGTTAGTTTTCATACTTCAAATAATATTGAAGGTTTCAATTTTTCAAAGCCCTCCAAAACGCTCCAAATCTATCAGTTTTGGAGCGTTTTGGCCGGTCGGTTTTGATCAGTTTTGAGGTTAGAATGTCAAATGTCAAAACAAGGAAGAGCTTTACCGTACATAATTTTATATTTTATTCATAGTAAACCATAAATAAACATTAGTAATTAAATTATGAACCCTTTTAGAAAATATAACTCTAAGAATTATAATAGTATTGACCGTAACACATTATCATAACAGTATTGATAATTGGTTTGCTCATAAATACTCTAATTTCTTTCATCGATAATAGTTTTTTTTTAATATTGAACACGTTCTATGTGTACGTTCCTGATGAAGGTTGAGTTCAACCGAAACCGTTTGATAATGCATAAAAATAAATAAAATGAAGTGGTGTAAAACAAAAAGAATTCTTTCATTTAAATTATGATTTCATACCACACAGTGATTGCTTTCTTCGATAAAATAATTATAGAGCTTGAAGTCACGCAAATTAAGTTTACATTTCGCCAAAACTAAAAAAAAGGATTATATACAAAACAAAATCGAAAAATAAAAATGTCCTTACTAATTCAATTTCAGAACGCATACGTGACGTTAAATGTTCCAAATGCAATGGTACCAAGATAACAAGGTGTTTTGATGAGATGGTTTTTTTTCACTTTTATATAATGCTTTATAAATTCTACGTATGATAAAAGCTATATATTCGGAATCGGTGTTTACTGATCTATATGAATATATATTTTTAAAACCATTATGTTTTCCACTGGAGTTCCTTATTACAATTTCAAAATAAGAAATAACTGAAGGAATGTTAATCATTCACCAATCTAACGGATTGGGTACCTACCTATACGCACACTTATTTGAGTAAATGATCTAATGTAATATTATAACTTACCCAGTTTTCAGTTCCGATTGCACCAATAAGCAAGGCGACCGCCAGGCAAGAACTCAGAAATGTCGCCAAAATATACTCCTTTTTCGTGACGGCCATTTTTAATCACGTTTAAAAACTGAATTGCCTAATCTGTAGTCTTAGTAATACAATTATAATCAGTTAGTCCAAGGGTGACGAATGTCGATAGCGTTGCTTTCATCTTTCTGCAACAAATTAAAAGATTGTTTTTAAAGATTTGACATGTGTATTCAATCATGTCGTTCATCGCCTTTATTCCACTGCCTAAACGAGATATTTAGAAACGTCACTAATATCAAACCTTTGATTATAAAAAAAATAATACGGCTATTTATGTTATTACCCCACAAGAGTACCAACTGTCCGGAGCCAGTGGGACTATGAAATCCGAATTTGAGGTATTTTAACGCATCTACCATAGGTGACTTAGCAGGGGTGCCCGAGTTCATTGGTTGAGGTTTGTCCAGGTTTTGGCGGTAGATGGGTCTACCCATCAACTCCATGGCGGGTCGTATGGAGAGAGCTCTTTGACATCTCCAGCCGGACTCTCGACCCATCGACTTGCACCGCAATGATAGTGATGGATTCATACGTCCGTCACTTCCGAATACTCTGACCCCCAGATTCCTATCTAACTCCCATCCCTTTTTACTTCCCAGATATTCCTTTAAACCAAAAAAAAAAACAAAAACAAAATGATACTGAAAGTAGTGGGAACGGAGATTTTATTTTATTTTATTTATTTTTGGGAAAATTAACAGAAAATCCATAATTTACATATATATATAAGAATTGAAACAATAAATCATGCCAATTATAAATTTTCCACTGCTGATGATAAATACTATGAGTAAAGTGTGACAATATACAGTTTTATATCAGTTAGCTTAAACTATGTCAGTTTGGGGAGGGGAGGGTGGAGGGGAATATAGGAGTGCGATAAAGGTACAAAGGACTAGAGTAGATGGAATGATGAGGGGATGGGGAAAAGGATGAAAGGAAGTACCTGGCTATTCATATCTAGTCACCAAAGAGGGGTAAATCCATTCCAAGCAACGTTTAGATTATGAATTGCGATATTTCACCAGTTTATTCTTTTAACTAATTTTTTTTTTTTTACAAAATGTTCAAACTGTATTTTTTTTTGATTTCGATAAATTGCATATAATTTCAGATGTAACCTACGTATTTCACAACTTCAGATGGGTATTTTTAACCCCTCGAACGCTACCACTTTTCAACTTAAATTCACTTAAACCGCTTGAATCATTTTTGTCTGAGAACACCCGATTGAGATTGTCATACTAAACACTGCGCTAATACAGTTCGCTCGCGGCCAAATAATCTTATCAGAACGTCGATAATGGATAGAATAATTCTGTAATCTGCCGTGATAAACAGTGCGGAATACCAATATAATGATGATTCTCAGATATAGATAATAATTCATTGTTATCTATCAGATGCGAGCGCAACGGTATTTCTAACCGATGTGCCCACCCTCTGTAATACTTAATTTATTTATTTTTATTTACATATTACAAAAGAAAAAGAATGCAATAAGTCCTGATAAACTCCTTTTTTTGTAGTTTTTCTAACGGGAGCTTGTTATTCAAAACTCAAAATTTACAGTTAAGGTCACAAAATATATATCTATCTATATAAAATAAGAACATAAAAAACATATGTACCAAACTTAGAAAATTAATATTTCTCATGAATCTTACTCAACAAATATTTCTACAAAAATATATCATATAAAAAACAAAATGAGTAAAAACATAAACCACAACAATGAATCATATATAAAATAATATTTCCTTATTATCTAATACAAATAGCATATTTCAGCTAGCCAAGTATTCAATACATTTATTAATTGTTCAGTTTTAATACAGTTTTTATTTCAGCGGGTAATATATTTAAACAGCTGGGAATCATGTGATCTAAAATTCTTTGTCCATATTTGTTTGTATGCTTAGGAACCATTAATCCTTCGTTAAATTGAGACGAGTATTGTAAGTGTTCTCTAGTCTATTTGTATTACATAACGGGTTATTAATGTGGTGAAATATAATTTTGTACCACAGAATTAATTTTACTTAAAGAATTTTGAGACTAAGATATCTTGATAAAATTATGAAATATATCCGATCGACCATCGACCTAATTGATTCATGAAAACTAACCCGGATACTTAAATTGTATAAATTATGAAAAACTTAGGTTAGGTTAGGTCGTGTTAGTTAAGATTTAGTTAGTTTAGGTTGGCTAGATCATAGTGAGTTAGGTTAATTTGGGTTACGTTTTGACGGCCTCCGTGGTTGAATGGTTACGTTCCTCGGCTATGAATCCGGAGGTCGCGGGTTTAAATCCCGGCGTGCGCAAGTTAATTTTATTTGATGGATTTATGTTATTTCACAATACATTCATTAAAAAACAATGTATTGTATATTTGCGGCACGTCCCAGAGTGGTGGATACTTTCAGTATCGCCCTGGTGAAAGACCACCATTTAGAATAGAAACGTTGCTTGAAATTGCATTAGCCATGTTTGGTGACCAGATCTGAGTAGCCAGGTACTTCCCCACTTTCTTCTTCCCATCTCCTTCACCTCCCCACTACCTTTAGCCTCACAACATACTACAATTAGGGATGCCATAGTCTCACTGGCTCTAGGCGGTTGGAAGCAGCGGGAACTATTGTGCGGTACTCACATAAAAACCTAACCTATCTTAACTTAACACATCCTAACCTTACTAAATTATTTATTTCTTTTGCGTTTGATATCCAATAACATGTTTTTAACAATATGTAATCTACCAGTATACAGTGGCGTGCATTGCCCTATGACCAAAGGTAGACTGTGTTTGGATTTTCAAGTTCCAGTATGAATTTTACATTGAATAATTTGAAAATGGCCTATTTATTTTATTTATTATTAATTCAGTTTTTAAAATGCGTAGGTACTTTATCGTATATCAGAGTAGTATCTTCGTGGGCATACAGCTCTATTTGATTTGAACAAGAAGAAGCTCTATTTGATTAGAGAAGAATCAACATGTGACAAGAAGAAGCAAAGAGAGGCTAGAAGAAGAGAGAAGTGGCAATAAGACCGAAAAAGGGAACATTAAGGGGAAAAAAGAGACTAAAATAGACAATAAGAGTTAATAAGAGGCTACAAGAGATCAGAACAACCAAAAACAGGCAAGAAAGGCCACGACGAGGCAAGTAGATACAATAAGAGACCAGGGGCGCTATTCCCGTTGTTTTTAAGAAAGATTCCTTACGTTTTTCTTTAGGGTTAAAGATTTCTTGATTAACTGCGGAATTCCAGTTAGAAATAGTAAAAATATCCTAAATAGATTATCAAGAGATGATTTGAAAACACAAATTGATGAAATATCTTCAAGTGACATAAGATTTTAAACTAAAACTTTTAAAAATAATTATATTATATTATAATTCATTTTAATGCATTTTTATTTAATTTTTAAATATCATAAATAAGCCTTCTAACGAAGAATCACGTTTTATAAAAAGGTACCTACCTCATTAGATAGTAATGACATTTTTTGTCTCTAGTTCTAAAAGTGACATTTCAATTTATGCCGACCGAAAAGGTGGGTCTTACCACTTATTTTAAAAACTCGGTTCCAATTCCGAGTTTAGCCACATGGACTCGATTCTTCGGACTCAGTCTTCGTTCCTTTCGGTCCGCATAGGTCCACCGTTCCGGAATAAAAAATCTTTCATATTATACTAATGAACGCCTCTCGTTTCTGACTCCAATCCAAAACCTTTGCCGTTCCTTGGGTGTGAGTTCGAAACGAGTGAATCCGGATTTGCGAACTCGGAGTGAGTCCACCGCCTTCGGAAGCGAATTCATTGAGCTCGGCTAGTCGTACCGACTCAATGCCGCGCTTGATGTGAATTGTCAAAAATGTCAACATCTACATAATGTTTAATAATGTTCACTAGCTAATTATGTTTGAAGTAAATAATAACGTAATTGGTAACATACTTAATATTGAGTTTTTCTCTTGTTAAAACGTCACAAATATTGACATTTTTATGAATGTCGCTCGCTGAATTCAGCTGACAGCTGTCATCCGAGAGAATCGGAACCGCATTTAAATAAGAAGGCTTTAACCCTAAGGAAAAAGTTAAGGAATCTTCCTTAAATTTTTTTTAATTACCTATTAATTTATTATTATGGTTCGTTTTTCTTAGGGTGGGCACAGCTTTTTAGCCTTTATAGGCTGCGCGTCAGTACATATGCAGAAACCATTATTCTAGGAACATATTAAATACAGTGATTATACAGCCAATAATAAAGTAAATATCCTGCAGATTGGAACTTACAAGGCAAAAAGATGAACATTATAATTAAAGTCCTTAAATCTGTTTTAATATATAGGTTTTTACTTGACCCATTAAAGTAGTCCAAACTACTTCACAATTCTCATTCCCATCTCATTATCCTTACCAAAGCGTAACCAACCTAACTTAACCTTTGCCAAGTCTTTCCGGATGCTACGGAAACTACGTTATTACCTACCTACTTCCTACCGAAACAGTAAACATAAGGGAACCATTTCTAAATGATGATCTCTTACCAGTTAACAGTATTTTCAACTCTGGAACGAAGGTAAAGTATATGACATTTAATTTAATTAAAATTCCAATAAAATTAATTAAAATATATGTAGATGACGTTTTTTATAAATTACTTTGTGGTGCCTTTTTTTTAATAAATTCATTACGAATTTTTTTATAGTGTGCTGTGTATCCTGATAAGGGAAGCTTTGCGTCCGAAAAAAAAAGTATTTATATATTGAATAGTGGTTTATAGAAAATATTTGTTATTCACTTTATTTCAATTTAAGCTCATGGATATTTTCTAGAATTTTAAGATTTGAAGGAAGATTGTTAAAGTAAGTTATTCCTAGAAAGAGGTATGTGTTCTGAGTTGTTTCACATAATTTGAAGGATTCATCAAAATTTCAAAGTTAATATTCAAATTCTGTGAAAGTTCTTTTATTATTACCTTATTAATCAGTTGTTTCGCAGTGCTTGAATAATAAAGGAACTCGAGTAAAACGTTCACAGAACTCGAATATTAATTTTAAAATATGGATAAATCCTTCAAATTCTGTGAAACAACCCGCCCTCAGTGTTGAATTGTGGGATTTAAATATTATTCGGATGTCTTGCGGATATGTTAAATTGATAATTATTCAAAAAAAACTTTAAAATTTGAAGATAGTTTTTTTAAGAACTATTGAAATATGATTTTGTTGAAATTGACGGAAAGCAATAAGGTCGCATTGGCTCATTTAGTTAACGAACTGTTCCCGGATAGACTGAGATGTTCTGAGTTCGAGTCCCAGATGCAACCGTAACCTTTTTAAAATTTTTGTGGCTTTTCTGTTTCATGTTTCATTTGAGATTTGTTGATATTTTCTTCAATGGTTACAAAAAATATATGACGGTGAGGTTTATAAGCTTCAATAAGTTATTGTAATAAAAATTGAATATTTTGTAGGTGCCTATATGACACAGAAAGTTGCAGGCACGGCACAATTAGTTGTTTACATTCAACGTGAGTATTCACACACAGTGGTAGTATAGTATATATATTTTATTATTAATTTGATTTTATTTTAATTGATTCCCTAGTGTGCTGATTTAAACGTTCGTTGATTTATGATAGAACTGTTTCGAACCCGTACTACCTAGACTACTTTGACTGCCCGAGACAATAAATGTGGAATGTCATTTTTATTACTTTGGATGAGCGTAATTGTCGAGGATTAGACTTATCGTTGATAAGATGATTGCTTAATGATAACAATATTCAATAACAATATCACTATGGATTTGATGACGAATACCGAGCTTTGCATTCAAGGCCTTTACTGCAATTTCTATGTTGTCAACCAATTTTCATTCAGCACAAAAAATTATATCTTCAAAGTTATTTCTCATGCATAAATTTGGATACATATATGTTTATTTGTTCCCAATTATCTGAGCACTGAAATGAGATACGAAGTAAGGAAGTCCAGTCCAATTTTTAAATTAATTTATTTTTTATCAATAACTCCAGTCCTTTTTTTTCTCATTAGTAACGTTCAAACTTAAATACCAGTATATTTCGTTTTTTTTTCTAAATTTAGTTTTCATAGTTAAAATAAATTTCAAAGTTTAAATTTTTCAAAGGCCGCCAAAATGCTCCAAATCTATAGCCAGTCTGTTTTGAGATTAGAATGTCAAATGTCAAAACAAGGATAAGCTTTACCGTACTTAATTTTACATTATATTTCTAGTAAACCATAATTAAACATAAGTAATAACATTGTGTACCTATTTAGAAACCTTAACTCGGAGAATAATAATAGTATTGACCATTAATATTATCAAAATATTCATATTGACAATTGGTTCCCTGATGAATACTCTAATTTCTGTTATTAATGTTTAAAAAAATGTTATATTGAAAAACAATTATAGAGCTTAATGCCACCCAAATTAAGTTTAAATTTCACTAAAGCCAAAAAAATACATATATAAAATACAAAACAAAATCGAAAAATAAAAATGTCAATTCCAATCCAAAAACAGAATGCGCACGTGACGTCAGATGTTCCAAATGCAATGGTACCAACATAACAAGGTGTTTTGATGAGATTTTTTTTATTTCACTTTTCATTAATGATTTATAAATTCTACGTATAATTATACACGAGTACAATAAAATAAGAAGTAATGAAGTGAATTTTTGCTTGTCGTTTGGGTGCCACAATTAATTTAATAGCAGAATTAACTATCTCTAAACAAAGAAAAATTAATTTGAAAATTTAATGTTTCTAAATAATAAAGTTCTTAACTAGGTACCAACTTGTTTTATCCATTTTGAAAATATTCTACCCAAACAAACCTTTTTTTTTAATGTGTAATCTGTGGCTAACCAGAGTGGCGCATATCTATGGGCTAACCTCAATACGACATGGCGGTTTCAATGTTTTTCATACTAATTTTAAAACGTTATAGCAAAAGTTTTACATATTGGATTTCATTCAAACTTCTCTCTAAACCTTCCCTGCACTAATAAAAACAAACTGCTATTTTCAACGAAACCGCTAAAATAATTTTCTAGAAAATCGAGGACAGACAGACAGTTACTATTTTTTTATATAAAGAGATATAGATGATAGGAGCAAAGTGTACTAGAAACAAACGGATTTGCTGTTCTACCACTAAAGAGAAGTAGAGCTTTTTTCACCACGGTGATAAATCAGTAATAAAGAGATCTTCATTACCGACAAGGAAGCCGCGAACATATTCGCGCTATATAATTGATCTATTCCAATTTAATGTTTTAAATTTCGATATACGTATGTATGAGAGGCAAATCATTTTAAAAAACGCCAGATTGAAAGTATTTGTGCACACCGATAGTGGTTCCAATTGGTTCCAAATAGTTTGGAACACTCACCTGCATTCCACTCCTACCGTGCGGAAATCCCACGATACAGTACACCACTACACAAGCAAAGGATCTATTTAAAATTATTATACTGTACCTATGTGTTACATTGTTACGACATATCTCAGCACTGGAAGGAGATAGGTGTTGAAATTAAAGTACGTGTAGAGTAGTTTTTTAGAAACAATAATAAATATTTTTTTAATAAACCAATAAAAAAAAGAAAACGTTGAATTATAGAAACAAACAAAAATATAAAATATGTAGGTACATATATATATATATATATATATTTTGTTAACAGACGGCGTATGGAGGAAGGAAAATATGTTGTTTTTATTTCAGTTTGTGAATCAATCTATATCTACGTGAGGCTAAAGGGTGGGGGAGTTGGGAAAGCTATTCCTGGCTATTCAGATCTGGTCACTAAACATGGACAAAGCCATTTCAAGCAACGTTTAGATTTCGAATGGTGGTTTATCACCAGGGCGATACTGAGAGTATCTACCACTCTGGAACATGTGGCAACTAATGATAATAAAATAATATTTATTTATTTGAAACACATATTATTTAACAAAAACATTTAAGAAAGGCCAAAGCGCCGCAGTACTAGTTAGAAAGAAAAGCTGTAGGGTATTATACAATTCCTGGGATACTGTAGGATTATAAAAAAATCCATAAATTAAATTAAAAAAAAAAAGTTTTTTTATTTTATTTTGTAAAATTCATTTTTTTTTTAGATTAGTGTAGAGTAATACTATACTATATGGTTCATCTTTTTCCCCTTGTCCTACTCGGGTCGGAGACCCACCGCATCAACAAGGCGCCTCCAGGCGTCCCTGTTCTGTGCTACGTTAACGGCATACGTTCAGAGTAGGTCCAACCTCTCCTCGTAGAGCCTCTGGATTTGCTTCTCCCACCTGTGTCTGGGGCGGCCCACTGGACGTCTTCCCTCTGGAATAGCACTCAGAATTTTCATCAGAATTCTACCTTCTGACATTCTTAACAAGTGCCCAAGCCTCATTCGATCCCATCTTGTGACTCCTGCAACTCCTTTCAAAAATATCACTTCGGCAGCTTGGACCCTGGAACGTGTACACTCGTTCAAAATCCATATCTGATGACCATGTAAGCGCGGGACGATACGCTGATTTGTATACTATAACAACTATACCATATATATGAAAAAAAACACATTTTTATTCAGTGATTCGAAGTTAAACTAACTATATATTTAATTTTTATTTCTTAAGAAAATTTAATTTCCACCTTACAATTACACCCAGTTTGCCAAAATTTACAACCTCAAAGTTTTACTTCAAACCATCCATAACCTCGAGCAGCCCAGGGAACACGACAGCTAGAATTACGTATTTTAACAACTTCAGAACACGCAAAACAGAAAGCATTGGTTACACCTGGTGCCCCTCTCCTTCTGTAGAGATTACTTAGTTGTATTGCAGAAAATGATACAAAACAATTGAGTATTGGTAAACGCCTTTTCTGTTTAAAAGTACATTTGAATGTGTTTGTCAGATATTCAATTATTATAATATTCGAACTGCAAATAATGAATAAATATGTCAGTGACGTGCACAGAGTTTTTTTAATGAGGGTGTGCAGTGGGAAAAATTGCTACAACGGACGTGGTAAGTAGTCGTTAAGAATGGCTAAGATATTGGCTTTAGCTGATGTTGATTGGGATTACCTGTTACTTGTCACTCAAATAACTCCTATATTTATTTATTCATGATATTGTATACACTCTATATGGGCTTTTAGATATTTTGTTATAAAAATCAAATTACGGTAGTAACACAAGTGCACAACACATCACAGTACTTACATAGGTAAAATAGCTAGTCTTCACGAAATAAAATAACTAAATATTCAATTTATCTCACGAACAAATTCAGCAATAACGTCATGTAGGTACCATTCCAAATAATGAACAACGGAGGCGAATATATAAATGCATATTACCAACTAACTACTGGATATATAAAATATCCGTATTTTTTTAAATCACATAACTGCATGAAAGAAAGCCAACATAATTTGAAAAAAATTTGTTAGTAAAGTTGCACTGATTAATAGAGGTACCAACAGATGGTACTAATTTCTATACTTATGATTTGTGCAGATAGACACGGTCCTTTTCGACACTCACACAAACGAGTCTTCCCTTGAATGCGCATTACACACACATGAATTTTTACGGCCGTTCTTCCAAACGTTTCGAATGATCAATTTGAGATACCAATCAGCAATGTTTTTTGTTAAGCAATGCTGTTTCCAAGCAACTGTTATCGTTGAATGTCCAAAATTGTCTATTAAGGTACCCGCCCACTTTCGTAGATAGTTAAATAGTGCTCACCCATTTTTATAGACAACAAAATGCCGCGAAAGTACTTTTCGTTTCGTACATTTGACATTTGACGTTTCTTCTCCGTGAAAAACAAGACAAAGCTTAGCCTATAATAAATAAAATAAATAAGGTTCTCTCCAGTTTTATATAAAACATACAAAAAAATGTTTTTGACATTCGAAAACGGAAAAAAAATTATCATTCAATATTTGAATCGCGTAAAATTTATCGCGAACCAATAATGAAATTTCGGTGACATTTATTTCACCCTGTTAACACTTTTTATAACTATTCCTCTGTTGAGCAGAACTTAATCCACAAAAATCGATATCCTAAATTGGTCGTAAATTTGATCGAGAATTTCGTTGGGAAGAGCGGATTGTGCATTTGAACAGCGCTAATGCAAAATTTCGTCTCAACAGTTGCTCAGTAGGGTTGGGAAGAATGGCCGTTAATTCCTGCTTTAACATGTTATAGTAGGGCGGTCTGTGGAGCACGCGCGGAGCTGCGATTCTTAGCTGGAACTTATCTTTGTAAGTACAGATTGATTTCTTGCAATAATTTTTTTGAATTTTACTATTTAAATATTAATCATTTTAGTGCGAGTAAGGTAGAGTGCAGTGCGTATAGCATGCATACCTCTGCAATATGTGGACTAATTTAAATTCAGAATACCATTATTATAAAAATTATCTTGTTCTAGTGTAATCAGAGGATTTTTTTTAAGCTTCACGTTTTGCATATTTTATTAAATTTATGGGAATGGGAAAAACATGCTAAAAACTAAGTGCAGAGATACTGCAGGAGTTACTCCGTTCGGAGGACCGTTTTTGGTGTTTTATATATAGTTGGGTTTTTGTGGCCAGGTAATCCGGCGTAAAATGGTTCAGAAAGTGGTTTAATTATTTCCGTTATCAGAGAAATGTTTGTGTCTTCGTGCAGAGTCTTTACCCTGATCACAAAAAAGCATTCAAAATTAGTCGAATGACCTTGTTTTGCAGGGTTTGTAAGGGTTTCGTGTGTGTTTTTGCTGCTTTTCCCCAAATAGATGGAGCGTATGAACATATAGTTCTGATAGTGGTTGTGTATGAGAGTATTTTATTGTCTGTGGATAATTTACTATTCTTACCAAGCATAGGGTAGAGAGAACTTATGGCGCGATTTGTGGATTTAACTTCTGAATTAGTGGTGGGCGAATCGGCTCGGTTTAGTGAGCCGGAGCACTAAATTAGCTCTTTGTAGTGTACCAGTTCGGTGATCCGGCTCGATTGAACGACGGTTTGCATCCCCCGCACCATTCCCTCTCCCTCGCTCCCTTGGTCCTCCTAAAGATGTCCTTAAGACGCTCTTACACGATACTTTTTTCGTCCAGTTTTCATGTGGATTGTCTTTACAAAGAGCTGATTTAGTGATCCGACTCACTAAATTTCGTGGTTCATTTTGGATGTGTTAATATTATCTTCTTCAATGATTAAATATTACAATGAGGTTTACAAACTTCAATAAGTTATAAAAAATAAGTGGCATATTTCTTTCCAGACTTGTAAAATAAGTCAATAGATGTCTCATATAAATAAAAATCGGATAGGTATATCCGAGACTCTATTCCGATTGCAATTGAGTTCGGGATGAAACTTTGCAATCATCATAAGGATGGCAGCCAATAATATGGGATTTATAAAAATGGAGGATAATATTAATAAGTCTTGAACTTGAAGTTATCGGTGTAAACAGCGTAAATTGAACTGCTCTCATTAGCTAAGTTGGTTAAGCGGTTACCCCGGATATGTAGAGGTCCCGGGTTCGAGTCCCAGATGCGACTGAAATATTTTTGATTTCTGTTGTTTTTTTTCGGTTTCGTGGTTCATTTGGGATGCGTTAATATTATCTTCTTCAATGATTAAATATTACAATGAGGTTTACAAACTTCAATAAGTTATAAATAATAAAGCTAATATTTAACCTTGGAGAATATCAGTGGATAGAAATAATAGCCTTATTGATAAGAATGCACCGTCTAATTTCATGCCAAAAGAACGATTTAGTGGGTAACTAGCAATAAGTTGAATCATTCGACAAGACATGTCAAATTGGTCCATTTTATAAACTAGGCCGTTATGCCATACTTTATTGAAAGCTTAGTAATATGTGGATTAACTTTTGGGGTATTTATCTTTAAGGAAAGGACCTGTGGCTTATTTTCTCTCTGGATCCTCATGGAACCCACCGCACAATACTCTTACACCGAAAACGGATTAACATTCTGCTATTATCTATCTTTACCTGAGTTCTAACCTCTTTTAGTTTTTCGGCAGAAACTTCTACACGAACGCAATTATTTTCAACTCACATTCTCTTTTCCACCATGATTTATTGAGCTCTGAAATATGTATTTGTTTTCAAAAAGATGCATGTTTCACACTTTTATCAAGTTTCCATCATGAGGAGTTTTGGGAGTTGAAAATAAATGCAATAAAAAACACATACATTTATTTGTTGTAGACCACTTTTATTTTATTAACACTTATGTACAAAAAAAAATCCTTCCCACATTAAACCCGCGATCTATACTGATAACAATTTAGGTAAATTACTAAAAAAAACACTTAAGATAGAGAACATAAATTAAGCCACTCAGACATTTACCAACTATAGGTAAAATAACCAGAAATATAAATATTAGAGTCACAGAACATTTAAGATTTTTAAATAATAATAACTTCTCAGAATTTGCTAATCATCTAATTTCCAAAGATCACACTTTTAACAAGGACACAGGGGTTAAAATTCTTCACCGTAACAATAAAAGCAAAAAATTGGATAACTTAGAAGCACTCGAATTTAGAAAATCCCTGAATAATAATACTAGTATTTTGAATAACCAAATTAACTTATCTTTTAGTCCCATTCTTAATATTTTTCCAATAAACCGCTCTGTTCTTCCCAGAAATCCCGCAATTACCCCTACCCATTTGCTTACCCCTCACTCCAACGCCTAAAATTTATATGTCTTGTCAATATTCTATATTATAGGTTAGTTATAATATTCTCCTGACGAAGGAAGGGTGCTTCCGAAACCGGTAGTGTTAATAAAATAAAAGTGGTCTACAACAAATGTATGTGTTTTTTATTATAAATTATGGCGAGCCACAAAGTTAATGCTTTTCACAAATATGAAAATAAATGCAATTCCGCGAGATTTCTGGAGAAAAATTGATCTTGATTCGTTGAATTTGAGGGTAATTAAAACAATATCAACAAAAATTTGGAATGAAATACCACTCTCTATTCAAAGATCGACATCGCTGCAGTGCTTCAAGAAATTCTTCAGAGAATGGTTGCAGTCAGCCGCACAACATGATAATTCATAGATTAAATAATAGATATTTATGTCTGTGATTTTGTAAATCTGTTAAGATTTCAAATCTAATTTAGGTATCTTATTTAATTTAATTTAAGTTTAAGATTTTGTAATATAAGTTATGTAACTTTAACTTGGAGGCATTGCTGAAAACCAGCTACACTCCGGGCTCCGGAATGTATAGCTGAGCAGTGACCTTTTTGTTAATTGCTAAAATTATATAATATGTATATGCCATCACGCCGTTTCTCCGCAGAGGTAGGCAGAAAGGACGGACCGCCAAATAACTCGATCTTGGCGTATACTTCTTGCTTCATTCGCATTCATACATCGACTCATACATTCTCTTCTATCATTCCGACTTCTGACATGGCCCGACTCAACTATTTGATTCACTTGATCGTGCCATGTCTTCCTCGAACTGCTTCTTCTTCTAAGTTATAAAATTGGTGTCATATGTTCTTCTTACACTCCTTTCTTCGTTCATTCGCTCTATATGCCCAAACCATCTAAGCGTCCCTTTCTTAATCTTACTCATTGCGCTTACATCAGCCTTGCATTCTTTACGAATCTCATTATTTTTCACACGATCATACATGGTTTTACCACACATTCACCTCGGAGATCCCAAATCTAATATGTAAAATCATTAAAAAAAAAAATTGAAATGTATTTATATTTTATTTTAAATATATAAAATAACTAAAGTTTGCACCAACTATGTGTATGACACTTTATCTTTATGTATTACTATACTATTGTGTTCTGCTTTGCTGTATTTTTTCTTTGTCAAAAATATCCAAATAGAACGGCTTCATTTTTGCCTATAGAGATAGAAAAACAGGCTATCGTGGTTTTTTGTGAAACTATCAAAGGGCTTCACTCCAATCTCTGCGAGTATACCTCTAGTATGCTTGCCTTCGACAGTCGGCCGAGTGGAACCATTCCACGTTCTGGGAAGTGTGTAAAGCCTGCGATGTGAAACCTACCATTTATCATATTCCATGCCGAATATAATGCGAGTTTTTATTCATTTTCAATCATATTTCGGAATTTTCAGCGAACGTACCGATTCGGTTGCGGCGGGAAAATGAAGTCTCTCACTCGAACGTGAATTTATTCAGACGGCGGTTTCCAAACAGCAGACTTATTTAAATAAATATAATTTCCTAATTTCTTCAAAAAAATTGGTATTCACTTTGTGGCGTTATTATTAATACATGATTTTAAAATTATTTTGTATTCTTCGTTCATCCGCTCTATATATGCCCAAACCATCTAAGTGTCCCTTTCTTAATCTTAACCATTAAGCTTACATCAGCCTTGCATTATTTACGGATCTCCACATTTTTAATAAGGTCATACAAAGTTGTACCACACGTACGCCTCAGACATTTCATTTATATAGCTTTCAGTCCGCTTTCATTCTTACTCTGCCAGTTCCATACCTCATTACCATACATTGGTTGGTATCAGCACTCCATTCTGGACGGCTAGCGATCAGTCCGCTTTTATCCTTCCTCTGCCAGTTCCATACCTCACTGCCATACATTGGTTGGTATCAGCACTCCATTCTGGACGGCTAGCTTTCAGTCCGCTTTTATCCTTCCTCTGCCAGTTCCATACCTCACTGCCATACATTGGTTGGTATCAGCACTCCATTCTAGACGGCTAGCTTTCAGTCCGCTTTTATCCTTCCTCTGCTAGTTCCATATCTCACTGCTATACATTGGTTGGTATCAGCACTCGATTCTGAACGGCTAGCTTTCAGTCCGCTTTTATCCTTCCTCTGCTAGTTCCATACCTCACTGCCATACATTGGTTGGTATCAGCACTCCATTCTGAACGGCTAGCTTTCAGTCCGCTTTTTTCCTTCCTCTGCTAGTTCCATACCTCACTGCCATACATTGGTTGGTATCAGCACTCCATTCTGAACGGCTAGCTTTCAGTCCGCTTTTATCCTTCCTCTGCTAGTTCCATACCTCACTGCTATACATTGGTTGGTATCAGCACTCCATTCTGAACGGCTAGCTTTCAGTCCGCTTTTATCCTTCCTCTGCTAGTTCCATACTCACTGCTATACATTGGTTGGTATCAGCACTCCATTCTGAACGGCTAGCTTTCAGTCCGTTTTTATCCTTCCTCTGCTAGTTCCATACCTCACTGCCATACATTGGTTGGTATCAGCACTCCATTCTGAACGGCTAGCTTTCAGTCCGCTTTTATCCTTCCTCTGCCAGTTCCATACCTCACTGCCATACATTGGTTGGTATCAGCACTCCATTCTGAACGGCTAGCTTTTAGTCCGCTTTTATCCTTCCTCTGCTAGTTCCATATCTCACTGCTATACATTGGTTGGTATCAGCACTCGATTCTGAACGGCTAGCTTTCAGTCCGCTTTTATCCTTCCTCTGCTAGTTCCATACCTCACTGCCATACATTGGTTGGTATCAGCACTCCATTCTGAACGGCTAGCTTTCAGTCCGCTTTTATCCTTCCTCTGCTAGTTCCATACCTCACTGCCATACATTGGTTGGTATCAGCAAAAATATTTTTGCAAAAATATAAAAAAATAAAAAATAAAAACATGACAATAACAAGTCGAACATAAAATAATATTTCCTTATTATCTAATACAATTAGCTTCTTTCAGCTAGCCAAGTTTTCAATATATTTATTAACTGTTTAGTTTTAACATACTCGAACATTTTTTTTTATTTCAGCGGGTAACATATTTAAGCAAATAATCTTAAGTTCTTTGTCCATATTTGTTGTATGTTTGTTTGTATGCTTAGGAACCATTAATCCTTCATTAAAATTACTGTAAGTGTTCTCTAGTCTATGGGTATTATATATAGAGTTATTAATGTGCTGAAATAAAATTTTGTATAACAGAATTGCTCTTACTGAAAGAATTTTAAGACTGATAATAGAATGGAATATTATTCTTTTGTTCATATAAACTTTTATGAGCTAATAATTTAACCAGTGAATTTTGCACTGATTGAACATGATTGATGTTTGTTTTACAGGAAAGTCCCCAGGCTGTACTTTCATACTATCGGAATCTGCAATTTCATAACAGATTCCGATAATGATAAATAAATAATTCGAATTGTACATATTGGAACAAAGATTTTTAATTTAAATAATCTACTGACAATTGATCTTAATCATACACAAACCTTATTTATATCATACTGTTCTAGGATTTATCTGTTCAGTTGTGGAAAGATTATCCCCAAGTCGCTAAGTATGGAAAATTATTACTTTGTTCCTATAATCTTTTATGAGATAATAATTTAACCAATGACTTGAGCTATATATCTGTTATGTCATGAGCTATTTTGTTGAGACACTTATACCCAAAAAAACTTTCATTTCTGGGCACTCTCCCTATTTACCGACAGTATTGTGATTTTTTTCCAAATTGGCAACATTCATTTCATAAATTAATATGGTATATTTTGAGAAACATGATTCTCAAAATTTCTTAGGAAAGCGTTCTGACTTGTTTTTGTATATTTCCTCGTTGTATTTAAGCCGTCTATTTATATTTCCATTAAATACTTGAGTTTTTTGTTCATTTCCACCGTTTTCAATCACCCCTCTCTTTTGACAGGGAATATCTTTGGAAATGCAACATTCATCACTCTGTGGATGTCTCCGATGGGGTGGGAGGGGTGTAGAGGGTAGAAGATGGGGGGAGGCTCACCACTATTCTATATTTTTACATCAATCAAAATATTGCAATATTTTCTGAGAGATTTCGCATTGTTCGCAATAGGGACCAAGATATAATATTTCATCGTACGTGGATACATAATAAATTTCAATAATTGCATGTATTTTATACAGTTTCCTTAAATGAAAACGTTTTTTACGCGGGGTATATTTGAACACAACATTTTAATTTCTTACGTAAAAGGTACAGATCTCAAAAGATATTAAATTAATCAGAATGATTAGTTTTTATGTTGTCTAAATTATTTTTTAATGTAAATGTTTTTTTTTTAATAATTTTTTCAAAAGATTGCTATTCACTTTGTGGTGTCATTATTAAAAAAAAAAATTAAAAATTACTTTGTAATCACTCCTATATACATATCAACATTTTTTATTCCTGTATATATTAATAAAGTGGTGATTACAAAGTAATTTTTAATTAATTTGTACGTTATTTGTTTAAAGGTCACTTTATTGGATATCTAAACCAACTTATAATCCAAAACAGGTTTGTAGACTAATAAAGTATAGTTTAAACAAACAAAAAATACGTTTTTCCAATTACTTAATTAATAGTAAGTTTGTATAAACGACGATTTAATAAATAAATATCAACACGTTTCTAAACCAATGATTCCCTCATCAGGATACAAAGTATAATTAAAATCATATTATCATGGACAAATTATAAAAATAAGTCAGGAGGTAAGGTAAATAATTGTGTATTAGTGGAAAAGAAATAAAATTATTTTGATTCGCTAATTATTGCATTCATATTAGAAAACAGAAATTTAAAGATAATCAGGTAACAACCAAGGCAACAAAATAATTATTTCTAAATAAAGGTATTGATATGGAAATAAAATTAAGAGATGGCTTTTATTTTAAAAAATCTTTGGTTATTACACTTTTTCGTTTTCGAAAAAAATCAATTTTCTCTAATTGTAAACCAGTTGTATTTGTATGTAAATTTTTTAGACTTTTATGTATGTCAAAAGAATGATTAGTTTCCAAAATACGATTGGAAAAATTAATTTTCAAATAAATTTTTATTTAATATTTATTATGTAAACCAACAAAATGATTGCTGAAACTCTTCATTATTTTGTATGACGTGAAAAGCTGGAGACTAAACTAAAACACTGAACATTGAAAGCCTCGACCATCTGGATAATAAGGTCACCTCCTCAAAATACCCTGGACAGATGTTTTTTAACTTTAATTTTGTATGGCTTAGAAGCCTAGATTTCTTCTCCTTCTTTTGATAACCCCTCCTATGGAAGATTGGCTATCATCGTGATAAGAAAGAAAGAAAAGCCCAACGCGAGGGCGACCAGTGATAAGAATGCAGGTCCCAAGTTGGCCGCCAGTGATAAGAAAGGATGAGGGAGTGACACGTTGGTCGCCAGTGATAGAGGGGACAGGTTAACTTACCCCGAGGCCAGATGCGGGGCTGATCTCAGGGTCAACCAGGTTAGCTCAATTGGTAGAGGCATCACAACTCTGTCTCAAGTCACAGATCGGCCGCAGCCTTATATCGGAATGTAACTAGCTACCATTGAAAAGAAGCGTGGTTTCTCGACAGGGTTTATTTTAAAGGGGAAACATTTACAGGTAATTACATACGGGGTTCACAACAAGGGGCAGTATCTATTCTAATCTGAGGCTCGATAATCTCTCTCCGGTGAATCTTAAATCAGGCATAATATTCATAAGGACACAGTTATTACAGTATATAATAATTAGTTTCAATGCAAATACAACAAGTTACAATGTAATTAGCGGGCGGCCACGTGCCCAAGGCATGCCGCACGCGCCTGACAACTCTGCGTCTGGGATCGTAATGGCGGCTAGCGGGCGCTTGCTTAGCGGGGCCCACGCCGTAATGACCGTCAGAAGCTATGTCCCGTACGCCTGTTTCGCCGGTCAAAAACAATGATGGCTGGCCGGAAACGTGTCGCTATTGGTCCGGAGCATTAAGTTTAGCAACCAGCGGCTAGAACATATTCTACAAACGACTAAATTCTTTTATTGTGTTGTAGATGATCTTGTTACATAAAAATCGCCATCGGGGTGATCTCCAGCCTGCAGGCTGCAGCACGGAACAATTCTGCAGAACTGCACTCATACCAACCACGTCCTAAGTCTTCCTCTGCTTCGTTTTCCTACAATTGAGACACAAAACTTTTCAGAATGTTTTACTATAAGATCCTTTATTAGAGGAATGTTTGTATCATTGTATCAAACTTTTCAGAATGTTTTACTATAAGATCCTTTATTAGAGGAATGTTTGTATCATTGTGTGGAGTATTAACCCTGATCCACTTAGTCGCATTCAATGCTAATCGAATGGCGTTGGTTTGCAGGGTTTGTAGTTTATTAATCTGTTTGTGACCTGCGTAACTCCAAATGATAGCGTAAGTAAAGCCCGTCCTTATGGTCGTCTTGTAAAGGAATAATTTATTGTCTGCTGATAATCGACTATTACTACCTATTTAGGGGTAGATCGCTGCTATTGCCTTATCAACTGGTTTTATTTTTCGTTTATGTGTTTTTCCCACATTAATCTAGTATTAGTCACAGATATTTGACTGATTTTTCCCATCGAATGATGTTATTGGAGTGTTTTTTTTTATTTTTTATAGTTCGCTCAGTTTCACAATTTATTCTTGGTCTTTCAATGAAGAACTTCTAAAATGGTTTCCTATCATGTATCCCTATAAAGGGGATGGGGGTATTCGAGGGCAACTACCAATTTCCCGACACGTTTTAAGGATCATATGATACATACTATAAAGCCCCTGACTGTTTCTGCATGGTACAACATAAATTTATACATACCAAAATCGTTTACGTGTTCTCATCCAAAGCAGTTTATTCTTGTTCTTGAAACTAGTGGAGAGACAACATTTATAAAGAGTAACATATGTTAATATAGGACAATATAATGGAAAAACACGTTCACTCACGTTCTCATGGTAGCTTACAACACAAGAACACGATACACAGCTTCTGGCAAGCTACAAACAGTCCCCGTGAGATACAATGAGCAATGGGATGGGAGGGTGATCCCTCGAACCCTTCCCACCATTACCGGCGGCACAGTGGCCAGACGTGACCCTGTGAAGATGACAGGATAGCAGTGGCGTGCATTTTTTTAATATGAATACCGCACAAGAGTCCCAACTGCTCCCAACCGTCTGGATCCAGTGAGACTATGGCGTCCCAATTAAGGAATGTTGTGAGGCTGAAGGTATTGAGGAGGGGAAGGAGAATGGGAAGAGGAAGGTGGGAAAATAGATTTGGTCACCAAACATGTTTCAATTCTGAATGGTGGTCTTCGCCAGGGCGATACTGAGAGTATCTTCCACTCTGGAAAGTGTGCAAATATACTATATATTATTTTTAAATGAATTAATTGTGGAACAGTAAAAATTATTTAAATAAAATTTACATGCGCACGCCGGGATTTGAACCCGCGACCTTCGGATTCGTACTCGAGAGCGTTATCCCTCGACCATGGAGGCCGTCGGTGCATTGCTCTATGATCAAAGGTAAGCTGTATATATTCACAAATTCGGGTATGAATAGTACGTTGATTTGAAAATGGCTATTTAATTGTCTTATCTTCTTCTGACTGTCGTGGTCTAACTGAATACATATGTCAAAAATGTGTTTATTCATAGAAACATTATAACACTCCATTTGTCTACACAAGCGTTGCTTAAAAGAGAAGTGTAGTATTTTTATTTGATTGTTTTTATATGTGTATACATACTTATATAACTCTTTATTAATTCCTTTATTACTTTTACCACCTCTTTATAAAAATGCATTCGAAATTCCATTTCAATTACTGTTTTAATATTCTAGCATCACTCTTTTAATACAATTAGTTTCAAATATTTTACTGTACATACAGTCACCTCCTGTTGAACAGGTTTCACCAGTGAAGTAGGTAATTTAAAGTATGCAATAATATAATTATGTATGCAACATATTGTACTTGCATTTAAACATGCATTATTGCATTACAATGTTTCAATACGTTCGATCAAGTGTTTTTATTTAGAATCTTACATAATAAAATTGACAGCCCTGATTTACTTCAGCTAATAAACATTCATGTACCGGCAGAAACACTAAATTATCATAGTAACAATACTGCAACTGCCGCACAATCTAACACTCCGTTACATAGAATTCTAAACTTTGGTAACATATATCACATTAACCAGTAGGATGCATGATCTGAGCAACAGGTTTGGAGGCATTGTTGATGTATTTGCTGACTTAATTTATAATAAAACTTAAACGTCATCTATACCAGCATTTTCATGAATCTTACAATATGTAATATTGTAAATTGGATAATGTAGCGATAACTATTTATGTTATAATATTGTTTTACGTTTCAATTTTATGTAACTGTTAAACATTTGAAAAAGATTGTTCATTAATTTATGGTTTAAAATCTCTATGTACTTGTAATTTTCGATAGCTCTTTATATTATCTTCTAAAATCCATATAAAAGCCCAAATGGGCGTATAATAAAATAAATAAATATGAAATATATGGCGGATACAATACAACCATGTACTCGGGTACTCATTTATTTACTCTGATATATATATATATATATATATATATATATATATATATTTATTTATTTTATTTTTTTTATTTTTTTTTTTTTTAAAGACAAATATTCCCTGGTTACGAATAACCTGACAATATTTTAAAATCTTCTACTACCATCACAGTAAGTGGAAGATGTTGCTTGTGTCGTAAATGGACGACTTAGCCAGCCGAGGAATTAAACTCACGCCTGGGTGAGACCCAAACGCGATGCCAACTCAGCCACTGACCGGTCGGTACTATATATACGAGTACTCACTGCGGATATTCTTCTGTATATTCATTACGTACTAAAAAATATTATACGAATATTTCTACCTATTGTTATGATGTATTTAGTAATTAAATATATGATGGATAGAAATATTATAAAATGTTTAATTTGAAATATTATTACCTTTGTTTTTTCTTTCATCAATTTCAATTTTTTATATCTTCAATAGACTCCAGGGAAAATATTTACCTCAGGGCCTCCTGTGTTGAGTAACTGTAAAAAAGACACTTATTCTTACTTTGTTATTTACGATATTCTTGAATTTTCACGCTCTTCCATATTTTTAACATTATAGTACACTCGTATATATTATGTTCTGTCCCCCTGAACTGCTATATTTGATTGCTTTTCATGTACCTGGTAGGACAAGACAGTATCTACCATTTTATTGTGACAATTCAACTTCAAAAGAGCAAATACTTCTGTGTTGTTGACATATTTGGCACATCAATATTACAGTATAAGCATACATTAGTACGGTATACAGTATCGAGTAGAGTTAGGTTATTTGAAACTATTTAACTATGGATAAAAGCGTCAAATTATGTTATTTCTTTTTAGATTATCTATTGTATACCTTTTCAATATTATTTCTAAATGTCCATGTAAAAGCCTATAATGGGCGTAAATAAATAAATAATTATACTTACTATGTAAAAGCCAAAAGGCGTTAATGATTAAAAAATATATACAATAATAATCGTCAATTTATCGACACCGATATATCGGTCCGTTTGATAGATGCGCCTATCCTAACCGTGACAGCGACGTCCGTGTCCTTGTTCTACCGGTATTTCAATGGAAGAATGTTTGAGGAATTTGGTCATTGATTGAACGTTTCAATATGTTTCATGATTGTATGTGTCATTTAGAAGTTGTGGAATAAATCAATCCCCTTGAGTAACGAATTCTTCCAAACTGGAGGAACAATCTTACAGGAGATTTTCTACTTCAATTTCATTGCTATTTTATTATTTTCATAACGCTGCACCCTCTAATCATGGCGTTCAGTGTACAGCTAACTAAAGCGGATCACGAGAAGCTGAGAAGTCTAAGAACAAAAAGTTGAGAAGTCAAGATATTGTGCCAAGGAGAGAACTCATTAACCTAGTGAGAAGTCCATAACAGCCAGGGTGGTATGGGGGTGAGGAATGATGTTTAGTGGGAACAAATTATTGAATTCTGTAAATCTAAACTTTAACGTTGGTAAAAACCACAGCGCTATGCGAGCGGATTCTGTAAAGAGCAGCGGACCATCTCAAATTATTTATTTATTTATTAAAGCCCCGATGGGCTTTTACATATTTTAACATTTAAATGATTTTGTGTACAGCAAAAAAAAGGCTTTAATTTAACAAAAAAATAACATAATACATAGTTGGTATATAAGTGTAACATGTTTATGATATGTATGTGTTTATAATAATGTATAAGTGCATGACACGGATAAGTTATAAAGGGAAAGGTTTTAAATTTGTAGATAATACTTTTTTTAAATAAAAATAGTACTGGTCTGAACTACATGATACATAATATACTCGTACAATTGCATAATATAATATAATATGAGTGCATGACATTTTGTATTTCGGATACGTAAAAATGTATGAATTTGCATAATACATAATATAGTAAAAAAAGAGAGGAACAAATTTTTGAATTGTAGATAAGTAAAAAGATAATACAAAAAAATAATTAAACAATAGCTCTTACGCAATGCTCTTATAATCGTTTCAACATAAATATCATTCAGGTATCTTTTAAACATGGGAGAACTTATATTAAATATATCCATAGCAGAGGTGAATTTGTTTCCAAGCGTATGTAGACGAGAAATGGGTGCATGTATTTGGTAATTAGTCCCAGAATTATTGTTACAGAATAATATATATTTTTCGGAGTTTGTCGATGAGGAACTTTGAAGTTGATTAGTTGCAGGAGTTCACAACAGTCTAATACGGAATAAATAATTTTAAATAAAAAAGTTAAGTCTGTTATTTTTCTTCTGTTTTCTACGGTATGTATTTTGAGTGTATTTAGCAAGAATGTATAGTTTTTGTGTTGTATTGGTATGTGTAGTTTGCAGTTAATAAAACGTAAAAAATTTGCGCTGCACGCGTTCAATATTTTTTTATATGAATAATATAGTATGAGGACCACACTATTGAATTGTAATCTAATTACAAATATACGATTTTTATAACTTCCAGCGAATCAAAGTATTCGATAGTTCTAATTATAAATCCCAATGTCTTCATACCTGTATTAGTTATTTTTTGTACGTGTTTTATAAAGTTTAATTGCGTATCAAACGAAACTCCAAGATCCCTAACTACGTTGACTTTTTCTAAAATGTTGTTATCTATAGCGTAGTTAAATGATAACGGGGTCTGGATTCGACAAAATGTTAGTGTCTTGCATTTATCAACGTTGATAAATAAATCGTTAGCGTTACACCAATTATGTAATTTGTCGATGTTTAACTGTAAGATTATGCAGTCCCTAATATTGGTTTTTCTTCGTATTAATATCATTAGCAAAGAGCAGAACTTTTGCATCGTCGAAAGAAATTATTAAATGATTTGTATTATTATGCATTGTCAATTTATGTTCACCTCTTTATTTTATAACAACATACCGACTAGTTTCGGTACTTCTTCTCTTTCGTATGGTTGTAACAGTACGTTTACTTTAGATTTAAATAAAAGAATGATTCAGTAAAGCAATTTTTCATTGTATAGAGGGTAACGAAATTAGATTAACAATATTTAAGACTCTTATTTAATTTAGAATATCTACAGGGGTGTACCAATCTCTTAGATAAATTGGTAAATAGTTAATTATCAAATTAGGGTTAAACAATAATCTATGTAGTTATGAAATATATTAATGTTACTGTAAAAATGAAAGATCGTCACTAAATTTAAATGGGTGCCACGTCATGTAAAATAACTAAATAAGATAAAATAAGCAACCAAACTATAACCAAAAAAATACATACTGATATTGAAAGTCTTCTTTAAATGTCCATGGTTGCCTCGAAATGGTTGTTGTGCTGTGGAACAGCCTGTGCTGTGGTGCTGTCGAACGAAGACTGAAGTTAGCCTCCTAGAGATCTCTGCAGTTAGCCGATCGTCTTCTTCTTCTTTTAATAAAGATGTTTATGAATGCTCTTATTAATATCGAAATGAACGAGGTGAGTAGAACAAACCGTTGCATTTTTAAAATATATATATATTTTTAATTTAATGTAAATCAAATTTAATAATGTTTTTATTAAGTTCTGCAAGTATTTTTAGTTTTTATTCTTATGACAGCTGTTTCGGCGTTCAAGGCCATTTTCAAACTCAGTCAGTCGACAGTATCTGGAGTTGAACTCCGGGAAACTGGTGAAGATAACAATCTTCTATGATATGTTCACATTCACACAAGTCAGAATCTTTTAGCAGCAATTTTTTACTCGTAAGCACAGCGACTGTTGCTGCACCGAATGGGTACAAGGGAGGTCCACGTCTTCCAATGGAAAGACACTGGTGTCAGTATGAACGTGATTTCTTCAAGACACATATTATCCAACGATTCTTAATATAGCCACAAGCATTATGACGTCAAACCATAAAATGATCTCTTTCCACCAAAATATTAACATTTGAATTAGTTGTAATTGTATTTATTCTCCGAACTCGTGTACAGTACAGAAGTTTAACAAGACCAAAGATCCCAAAGTTGGGTGGAAGACTTTAAAGTTTACTTCAAAGAAAATAAATCTGTCAAATGGGTAGAACAAGTAGGTCGCCGGAGTGACCACCGAACCGTAACTTCTGAAAGCTTTGTAAAATCACACATTAGGAAGTACCGGGAGCATCTTTTAAAGGCAGTGAAGTAAAGATGCTATTGTTATTACAGTTGACTTTCCCTGTTTTCTGCACTTGGATTTCGAGATTATCTTCACTTGCACATTTTTTTTAATTTGCGTAGTCTTGGGTCAATTTAGTATAAGTATAAAATGAATAATGCTTAGTAAAGAATCCGAAACTTTTAATTGTCCATGTGGAACGAACAATACAAAGCGTTTCTGTACCAGTCAAAACGAAGAAGACATATTTGACCGACAGCTAGGATCTCTTGACCACCATGACAGTCTTCAGTTGACCTTGCTGCGGTGTACCATAACTGTTCCGTTGGTGACGGAGCGGACGCTTTGGATGGAGACTTCACTCGGTGAATTGGTGATACAACATCAAATATATTTTAATATACTTATACCTTTAGACCACATAAATTACTCATCATTAATGAATATTTTAAATATTCCAACTTTAAAAAAAAACGGAAAATTAATCACCTAACCTTTTTATTAAAATTATTAAATTACAAATTCGGTAGTTCTGAACTCCTTATGCATTTAATCAACCTATACATACCTAAACGAACTACAAGACAAACATTAACATTTTACATATGTATATCCCGTTCCAACTATAGTTTGCATTCCCCAATTCAACGCTTACACAGTCTTGGTAAGAAATTCTTAAATGATATGGATGTATTTGACAATAATCTAAATTTTGCAAATTTCGAAAAATGTATGAACGAATTATTTCTACCTAGTTTAGAAATTATTTTTTACTACAACTTTTTACATTTTTTACATATTTGATATTAATGTTAAATTTTACTTTGTGGAAATTGCATTATTTATTTTTTCTGTTAATTTATACTCCTGTATATTTTTAGCTTTGGTGCAGTTTTTTTTTTCTTATTTCAAGTGTAATTAACTTTTATGCATGTTTTCTACTTTTTTTATGTGATTTAAATGTGTAAGCCCTCTGGGCGTTTCAATAATAAAATAAAAAAATAATTAAAATATGTGAATTCTGGTTCACCCTAACCTTTTCATTATTTAGTCACGATTTCAGACTTTAATAATTGTTACAAGACCATTTCTTTGAATAATGGAATACTAATTATTTGCCATTGACCTTCGTAATTTGAACTCCCATGAATAAAATGTTAGATTCAGTAAAAACATGTTTAAGCATAACTTACAGTCACAATTATATCGAATAAACTTATATTTTTGTAAATTAATTGTTTTTTTTTTTTAAACATGGAATGAGAAGAAAGCAAGGTTACAAGTTAGACCCAAAAGTTTTGAAACCTAATCGTCAAAAACCCTTATAAAATGTAAAAAATTTGAGCGTTTTTCCATAGTATTATATGAAAAAGTATTCGATATCAACCCGTCTGAGAATTTGATTTATGTACTTTAGAAATAATGTCCCTCAAACTAATTTGAGCAAGATTATATATTTTTTGTTATTTACGAAAAGTTCAAAGCTTCAACTAAACTTTTACGATGAATATTTAGTTTAATGCTATAAGACGTATTTATTTGGTTAGCTAGGCGCCCTTGAGGAGATTTTTCACCAAAATTCAATTATTAAAATGATTTTTTTCCATTAAAAAACTTTGTACCTTTTTTCCACTTATTTTTGAGAAAAATACTCACTCTCCTCTAATATATCCATCATATTGTAACCTTACTTGTATGCATTAATAATATCTTTCATAGGAATGTAAATAGGAAACACGTAATAAAATACCAGGGTATAATATAACTGGGAATTTTGTCGCAGACATCCAAGGCAAATTCTAAGAAGGAATATATCTATGTATCTATTATAACAAAATGAAATATTTTAAAGACCCATTAAAATGTACCTGGTTATCCGTAGTTTATGTAACTACAGGACAAAAACTGCTATAAAATTAATTTTTACAAACAAGACAGAAATCACAGGAAAAACAAATAAAACCAGAAATAACCATCTGTTCAAATAAAATCTGACACGAATGACATTATATAATTTCTTTAAAACCCATAGATTTAGTAAACAAACACAATGTAATCTGTCGTCCAGAGGGTAATAAACCAACCCGTAAGTAGTTTTTAAAAACATAATATTAAACATTACCGTCAGCAATAAACAAATTTCAAGTCATAAATAAAAACAATATTAGATAGCAATAGGACTCAGTCCTGATATCGATGCTATATATACCATAGATTTAGTTGTAATTGTGCCAGTCTAACGATGCCCGTGATAGGGTAAAACCGGTCCGGTCGACAATAAATAAGTGGAAAAAGTTACAAAGGTTTTTTAATTTAAAAAAAAACATTTTGGAAATGTATATAATATGTGAATCTTTGAGTCACTCTAAACTCAAAATTAACACGGGAAAACGCATTAAAAAAAAAATAAACTTCCGATTAGTCAATAGCTGCACTCTACCCCATACTAGGTACAAATAGTCAACTATCATAAGACAATAAACTACTCATCTGTAAGACGAACGTAAGACTGAGCTTTACATATGCTGCACCCATTTGGGGATATGCAGCTCACTCATACATAAATAAATTACAAACACTGCAAAAAAAAGCTATTCGACTTGAGTTGAATGCTTCCTCCACGAGGAGTGAAATCCTATAATAAAATCAAAGTATATACCATAGATTTAGCATTAATTTTACCCGTCTGACGATGCCCATATTGCCCATGCTATAATGAAACCGGTCCGGTAGAAAATAAATAAGTGGAAAAAAGTTACAAAGGTTTTTAAATAAAAAAAAATAATTTTAAAATGCAATTCCACCATGAACTGACAGTTTCAATATTGGACATCCAATTATTATAATTATTATGGCGATGCGATGGAAAGTAATGCAAAATGATGTGTTTTCGGTTTGAGAATTTGATGGCCTAAAAACATCATAGGTGATTTAATTAAATACTGCAAATAGAATAAACCTTGGCCTTACGTTCAAACGTCCATTTTTGATTTTTTTTTATAAGACTGAAAAAAAATTAAGTATCAGACCTAAAAAAAATTATAGCGCAAAATCTCGTACGAACCCTTTTTCCGGTATTGTCGTATTACTCATTATGGCAAATTAACTTTGTTAGAATACTGCCGTTAAATATTTTAATATTTTTGCCCGAGTTTTACAAAATAAAATAAAACGCGCATTTCGGTGATGTTTTTTTATTGCGATGTTGAAAATAATAAAAAATGTGTTCTATGCCCTTGTTCACTTTTTGCTTTTCTACGGCATTATTGAAAATAATTTAAATTCAGTAAAAGTTTAACAAAGAATCATGATAAAAACAATACTTAAAAAAAATTCCATCTTCTCAACGAAATTAGTTTTCAGACTATTTCCAGTACCAAATGTTGAAGATATATTTAAGCAAGTTTCTATTAAAAAAAAGAGAAAAATCTTAAATACTACCAGGAATATTACAAACTTGTGAGAAATGGAAATAAATTCATAACACCTAATTTTAAAACAACTCAAATGACCATTATAATTACCAACCCATAAAAAACTGCAATAACCTCCCCATTGAAATACGCTGTATTGCGTTCATGGTAACCATTTTATAAACAGCAGCAAATTAAATATTATGTTACTACCAAAATAAGAATCGTGGCTCCATTTTCATACACAAGAACTCTCTTTTATTAAATATATTTTGTAAATTACTTGTCATGCAACTTTTCAAAATTAAAGATTTGAATTTAGGAGTAGGAGTAGGAGTTGGAGTAGGAGTAGAAGTAGGAGTAGGAGTAGGAGTAGGAGTAGAAGTAGAAGTAGGAGTAGGAGTAGGAGTAGCAGTAGGAGTAGGAGTAGGGGTAGGGGTAGGGGTAGTGTAGGAGTAGGAGTAGGAGTAGGAGTAAGATTAGGAGTAGGAGTAGGAGTAGGAGTAGGAGTAGGGGTAGGGGTAGGAGTAGGAGGGTAAGTAGAAACATTTTTCATAATGTTTATTTTAAAAATTATAGGAATCAGATATGCGTATAATATGCCAACCAAAAATTTCTCAATTTTGGCCAATTCTTGGTGACTCACCTTCCGAGGCCGAATGTCTTTTCAAGGCTTCAGTCTATCTCACCTCCGATTTTATTTCCTTATCAAAGCCGCCACTAGCACGAAATGTATATATTATGTTAATAATTATATAATTGTTATGTTAATTATTATGATAAACTAATTAAGACTTGCCTTCGGCGATTGTGTCCCTTAATATGGGCGGGACTGTTTCTATCCTTGGGCCGATCTCTCCACCACCGAAGAGATAAACCGACGGAACTGTGTTGTGGGCGTATCTGTGTGACCGAAGTAAACTAAATTTGTCCTGACTTCTGGTGAAACTGATCATAATATGTCGACGTTCTTTTTTGAACAGAAAATCTTTTTATTTATTTTTATTTCCAGTAAACAGAAAATTGCGTTTTTACTTACTTAACTAGAATAATTACCTAAATAAGTTCATTATATTTTTTTCACATTTTCATTATTCTGTTCATTTATTTTCAGAAGAAACTATTTCTAGAGTTTCTTTTTTGAATTTCATCTGGTAGGCAATTATATAAATTGTCCCCCTCGTAGCTAATGGATTGCTTTCCATATTGATCACTTAATCAGCTCTCTGTAAAGACAATCCACATGAAAACTGGACGAAAAAAGTATCGTACTAAAGCGTCTTTAGGAGGGCTAAGGGAGCGAGGGACAGGGCATGGTGCGGGGGGACGCGAACCGTTGTTCAATCGAGCCGGATCACCGAACCGGTAGACTACAAAGAGCTGATTTGGTGCTCCAGCTCACTAAACCGAGCCGCTTCGCCCAACACTATTGTAATGTACGGTGTGTAAATGAATGTTTTCATGTAAAGTGTGTGTGCAATTGTGACGTTTAATGAAATCTGTGTTTATTTGAAGGAAGTATCCGAAATGAAATATTTGAGTGTTATTTTAGATTCCAGACTGACTCTATCTCTAAATACAACATATTTTATAAAGAAAATCGCCAAAAAATCTCACTACTTGGAAGGATAAGAAGATATTAGTGCAGACTCTTGTAAAACTATATACAATGCCATCATTGTTCTTGATATTAATTATTTTACCAGTATATTGTTCAAGTTTTTCAATACAAAGCCAAGCGAATAATTTTAAGACGAAAGTTTAAAAAATACTAAGGGATCTAAACAAACTGTCTTTTAAGCAAATCTAATAGGTTTTTCTCTTTAAAATGTGTAACGGCCAACAAATTCCGAATTCTTTAGAAAAATTATTAAACATCAACACAGACATAACCACTCTACAAGAAGAAGAAATAAAATAAGATTTTCCTTTCGAAAGAAAACAAAATCGCAAAACTCAAGAAATACCGGTCAATATATTTATATTTTATATAAGGGGAAAATGTTTCGAAATTTAAGAAGGCAGTGACGAAATACGTAAAGTGCAATTTTTAAAATTTGATTTGTAATTCTTTATTATATATTGTGACATACATTTTTTAAATGTTTGACTAGATATTATTATTATTTTTTTTTTATTGTATAATATTAATTATATACAGTGGGAACTTATACCCGCTAAGCCACTGCAAGTAGCTTGTCAGCAGGAGTTTATTTCAACAATATAATATAATACAACAATAAATTACAATCATCATACGAATGTAGGGCAAAATTATTATATTTAGGCGCATGCATGTTGTGATCAATGTACATAAGTTGAAAAATAAATTATTATTTTTATAAACAATAATTATTAATCTAAAACACTCATCCAAATTGAAAAAACCTTCCGAGCAAAGATAAATGTCGCCGGCAGGACTCGAACCCGTACCCTTCTAATGTCCGGTCAGATGCTCTACCGTTGAGCTACGTCGGCTTATCGCAAACCCGCCAAGTTAATCAATATATACTAGTGTTCCATTCAATAATTACTGTTTTTATTATATTTTCACCTGTAAACAACCAACTTTATTAGTATGAGAGAGGCTTGTCACGGCTAAATCCCTCAAATAGATGGCGTCGAGAAAAATAAATAAATAAATAATTAAAGATTACAGTTTTGTAATGTAATCATCACATTGTTTACATGTATACATATTAGAATACATGTAAACAATGTACATGTGTTCTTTTTAAGTTAAATAAATAAATGTATGAGTTTATTATTTATTTTGTATATTAAGTGAAATATATTATACTCATATAGTTTTCTTATTGTTAACAGTTGTTTCCTCGTAATTTTTTTTTGTGAATTTTCTAGAATTTTATTAAATAGCTTTTGATTACCTTGTTTTGTATAATATGAATACATTTATGTGTGTTTTGGAAGCCTTTTCTCAGATTTCAATTAAGTAGTTTAGATGAGGTTGAACTAGACTATAATATAATCCTTTTTTAAATTTATTTCGAAACAGATATGATAATCTGCTAAAGAAACCAGGTAAGCGGATTATTTTATCTTTAATTCCTTGTATATGTTGTTTAAATGTTTAGTGTTTGTCACTGCACAGTCCAAGATATTTCTCGTTTGCCATTTCGCCAATTACATCAACTGGTCTGAGGCCCAGTCTTAGTTAAATTAGCGAAAAGCGCTTCTTTTTTAAATTCGTGCATATAAAATTTCTATGGATTATTTAGTTCAGTGGAAGTAATAATACGTCCCATATACCGCCCAATATCCAGTCAAATCTCTCCCGGGTCGGGTATAGAGGGATTAGGATATGGCAAACTCAACAATACAAAACCCATTTATATAATCGCTTTCCTGTACCACTTGTGGGAATGATTTATGTAAAATCTACTTTTCAGTCAAAATGTGTAAGTATTATGTGATTTTTATACCTGTGATACATCCTTACAGAAGACATGAACGATATGAAACGACAAAGAAGAACCATCAATATACGCGCCGGAATGTTCTCAAGGCGGTTCTACCACTGTAGCGACGAGGTCAGGAAACTGCTTTTTAAGACATACTGCACTGCGCTATACAAATCTGGGCTGTGGTCGCAATACTCAGCAGCGCAATGGGACAAGCTGGGGGTGTGCTACAACAACGCATACAGGCAACTTCTGCAAATTCCAAGGTTCTGCAGTGCCTCTACGATGTTCACTCATGGGAGGGTCCACTCATTCCCCGCGTTACTTCGCCACCGATTAGCCAGCCTCTGGAGCAGGACACGGAAGTCAACCAACGTCATTGTCGTGACTGCATCCGCGTGGCTCAGCTCTCCACTCAATGAGCGATGGATGCAGATGATGCGGCTACTACCCTGAAAGACGATCCCTTAAATTAATTTATTTTACGTTATTAAATATTGTGTTTTTAATTTTCTTTCTTTTGTTTCCATTTCCATTGTTATTTCATTTTCTTTTATATATATATATTGACATTGAGCCCGCCATGTTTTATTGAAGTAGATATACCAATCTGGTTAGCCACAGATTACATATTCAAAAGAAGAAGGTATGTTTGGGTAGAATATTTTCAAAATGGAAAACACAAGTAGGTATGTACTTAAGAACTTTATTATTTAGATACGTTATGAAAAAATATATGTTTGGAAAAAAATAAAATTTTAAAATCAATGTTTCTTTGTTTAGAGATAGTAATAGTCGTCACAAGGCATCACTTTCGCTGTCAAAATAATTACGGCAGCCAAACGACAAGCGAGAAATCACAACTTCAATAATTTTGAATTTCACGAATTGTCAATGCAGGAGTAAGTATAATTTACGCAATACAGTTGGTATATATAATATTTTTAAACATTAAAAAATTATAAAAATACTCATCACAGTTCAATACAAAAACAATACAGAAATTAATAAAATTAATTTTGCTTGGTGGTATGCGTGGTATTTTCAATAACCGAATTACTTACGAGCTGCATATTACGCATCTACATATATCGTGTTGTAAAATTTCTGTATACAATGCCAGGGAACAATTTTATATCTTCCTGTGTCAACTGTGGTTAGAGGTGCATAAACATGGAGATAATCTTCTCTACTCAGTGAGCGAGCTGCCTATTGCTGCTGTAGGGTTTTTATTTAATTTATCTCAAAGAATTTCAAACTGTTTTTTGTGTGCTATCGACACTTGCTGATAGCAATATTACCCATCTATGAAAGAAAAAAATCTAACTATTAAATTCTCGTAGGAACGTAGATAGGGCATATTTTTTTAATTTTTAAGGCCTATTACATCTTTGGGGATGCTGTGTGGAGGGTATTTTAGAGGATAGGAAGGAGTGAACCCATGCTGTAGGAGGGAGGAGGCTTCACAAATTCCAAAGAAAGAGCGAGAATTCACATATTCAAAAAAAAAACCGAGGAAGGCCGGGTACACGTCAGCTAGTATGTAAAGAAGAAATGTCAAATGCATTAAATGCACAGTTATTGTCAGGAGTTTGCAGTTAGGTTAAGTGAGGTGAAATCAACTAGAGGATATCTACTACCGAAGGGAGGCCTATTCAATTTCCGTGGCATCCTCCAACTCCCTTCAGTTCTTCCTTTTATCTTTTTTTTCTCATCTGGTTCTCCATCCAGGTTTACTTCGCCGCCAACCCAGAATTAGAATACTTCAGAGCTGTCGAAACATATACAAATCTACAGTTTTATTCCTAGCTTGATAAAATTTTGCACACATGACCAAAAAAACAAGAGGAAAGTCACTATCTGCACGAAATTTCTAAAAACTATCCCCATCCCATTTTCCCACTCTTAAAGCCAAATTTTGGTACTTCTTGATGAAATTTTGCATACAAACTAATATTAACCGCGGGCAATGCCGGATATTTCAGCTGGCGGATAATAACTATTCTGAATTTGCCAAACATGTTTTGGAAACCAAACCTTTTGATATAAATGAAGATTTATAAAAAAATTGGTACATTATTTTACGTATTTTGCAACCGGTTTACAATTAGAGAAATATGAAATTTCAGAAATCATAAAAAGTGTTAATAGTCAATTAAATATAAACAATAATCAAATATATTCTTTTAAATAGTTTTTCTCTTGAATTAATTTTCATATTAATATTAAAAAAAAAAAAATCTTTTTTGAATTCCAATATAAATTTGTTATTCAATGTTTTATAATTATTTTTTATTAACATTTTTGATTAATTATTGTCTATATTATTCTTTTTTTTATGTTTATAATTTGTCTATTCTTACATTATTGTGTTCTATGTTTATCATTTGTCTGTACTTAACATTATTAATTTTTAGTATTCTATATATTGCTGATGCGTAAAGCATCGCTTTCGAAATATGTTGATATGTATATGTTAATAAAGTGGTGATTACAAAGTAAATTTTAATTAATTTATTACATAATATATATATATATATATATATATATATTCATTTTCTTTCAATTTGCTTGAATTTCGTAAAAATCAACGTAATAATAATAAGAATATTTAGATGATTTGTAGCGCCGTTTTTGTAAAAAATCACCTCAAATGTATTTTCTCTTTACTAACGTAAGACAATCTATTATTACAACTTATGGTTAAAAAATGCGTTCACCAGTTCATCGATCTGTAATTACAGTCCAATGAATATGATGCCGCGTTAAAATATACATATTATTATTTTTATATACCGGTAGATAATATTACACAGGACCATACTTACCTGGAAGGTCACCTTAGATAAACACTGTTTATTAACGAAATTTATATTATTACGGTTTTGAACGCACAGGACAAAATATTGGAAAATATATGTCACTGATTAATAATTGTTTCTTTCCCGGTATTTATTTTATTAATTATTTATATTCTTAATCAATTTTAGGAAAGGAATAGCATATTTTATGAAGGGTGGTACAGTACATACAATACAGGGATTTGATTAGAATTTATCTTCCTTAATGTGATTCGTCGCTCGATAAGAAACAGATTGAAGTGTGAGACTTCGAATAATGTTGTTTAAATAAGATGAGTGTAATTACGATATATGGACAATACGAGAGTTGTAATCGCAGGTATATTGAATTTAAGGATAATAAAGTCTGAAAAGATAATTTATTTAGTTTGAACCGAAATTCTGTTGGACTTCTTATGCATAATAGTTCAGGGGAGAGTTTATTATTTTTAATGGGATGTAGAAACCAAGTATCTTGTGCTGTCTTTTTAAATTAATTTTTGTTGTTTTATTGTAATTTTATTTATTTTTGTTAAAATTAACAGCAAATCCACAATTTACATACGAGTATATATAATAATAATAAAACAATAAATCTTGTAAATTATAAATTTTCCACTTCTAATGATAAATACTGTCAGTAAAGTTTGACAATATGTGTAATGTACAGGTACACTTTTAATTCAGTTAGCTTAACTATGTCATATGGGGAACATAGAAGTGGGATAAAGGTACAAAGGATTAGAATAGATGGAAAGGTGATTTAAGTTATCATATATTAAAATAAAGGTATATACTCGTATGTGAGTATTAACCACAACGGTTAATAATAATTATGACGTACTTATCTAAGAAAATGGCAAATAATGTAGCATAAAAGTTAATGCAACTACATTGCTTTTTTTTGTAATGCTGATTGCAAATTTTTGGTTACGTTTATTTACAAAAACGCAACGACAAATTATTAAACATACTTTTCTCCACATTAAAAATCTTATTTGTATTTTAAACATTTTGTAAAACATACAATGGAACGGTCAGAAAAAAGTTATATTTCTAATTGGATTTT